>JAQGBA010001463.1:0-14730 GCA_034698125.1 Prionchulus punctatus | reverse complement strand
GAATAAATCTAAACAAATAAACTCACGTTGCAAATAACGCCAAAATACAAAATATCAATCAGTAAACTGGATAACATTCAATTTAAGAATTCTTTTTGTTTTGTTTCTTTAAACTTCAGTCTGCAATGCTTTGTTTCTTGTAAACAGACGCTATCTCGTCAATTGAAGGGTTGACTGTGTGCTTAAGAGTCAACTCGGATTCTTGAAATTTACCACGAATCCGAATCAGGATAAGCTCAATGATGAAGAGCAAAGAGCTTATGACAGCTCCGATGATAAGGATATAAAATGATCCTAAAAGGTCGAATATGTTCAGCTGCTGGTTGGAAGCCACTTCGACGTTGTTAGGTGAATTATCTGACAAAAGTTTTCTTTCAAAGAATACATTTCGTGCCATACATTGATCAAACCACTTTCGACTGTTCAGTCACGCTGAAAAAAGATTTTATGCGCCAAACTAAAATCAAAGCTGTGTGAATCTGAAATTAGCTTACATATCTGATATTACAGATGTATAAGGTGAATTTTTTTGAAGAGCGAATCCATAATATCCTGGATAATAAAATCTATCATCCAACACGATTAAATTGTATTCCGAACAAAATTCATTTTGGAACACAGTTAATGTAGTAATTTCGTCTATATAAGCCACGCCAGTTTCATTCAAAATCAATCAGCAGGTTTCGCTTATATATTTCGGGTTGTTTGAAAGCCACGTACGAATCGTGGTCATTGTATCCGTTTTATCTTCCTGAAAAACAAATAAACAATAACAGCCAGTTTGAAATATGTACCATGCTACAGATGTGCTAATACCATTATTCTAGTGTCTAATGACGAACCATAAGGAATGCAAACTTTATAATTATCCTTTTTAATCAACTGCGTTAATCCATCTAAATCCTTGAAGGGCAGGGTAAGTCTATCCACGCTTAACACAGCGATTAATCCGCTCACATAAATGGATATAATAATAAAGGCGCCAATACGGTAACAAGTTACAAATGTTCTCTTCGACCAAGCTTTCAAACAAGTGTTTGCACCTGAAAGCGTTTAGCTATGCCGCTTCAAATCAAATGTACGGTGAATACGATTGCATGGTAATATTAGTTTCAAGGAATTATGGACAGTAGACTGTTGTGTGGGTATCTTAGCATTTCGCTGTCCACGACTGCTACCATTAGCTTGATCTGTGTACTTGTTAATGTTAAGGACTACGTAATTGTTAATTGACTACAGTTATTGGAGCTTAGTCCCTCTAGTTGTAAATAATGTAAACACCTACCTTGGTTAACCATGACCGCATAAATAAACCATGCGCAATTTTTGATGATTTCATCGTGTTTTACAGTAACCATTGGTTCTACAACGTTGACGAAATACAAATACACAGTAGCAACTACGCCTGACACCAAGATTGCAATCCAACCAACGACATTGAATAATAAAACGAATTTCCAAGGGCTAACAGTGTTTTTTCCTTTGTCAACTCTTATCAAGATTCCTGTGTATTCGTAGTAGTAAGGTAAAAGCCAACCACTAGGCTTCTGTTGTATGTTATCGTTGTTTGAGCGACTGCCATGTCCACTTCCTGAAAAGGTTGTCATTTTTATCAGTGACTGAAAAATTGTTTGTTTCTGCAAATACTTTTCTATCCATACATCCAGCATACCAATCATCCCGTTCCATGTACCATTAACAACAATACCAAAAGCCCTATCCGCAGGCTCCTCTACTGTGTAACTAGAAGTCACAGTATTGAACAATAGTTGATGTCTATAGTAGTCACTAAAGTTATTGTGGTACTTGAAATTAAGTTCCTTGGCAATTTTATTTAGTAGTTCGAACGAAATTCCACTATAGTAACTGTTATTTTCATTGTTGTTAAGCGCAACAAAAGGTGACTTCATGATCTGAATGATTCTCAAAAAAGGTAAAATTGATTAATTACAAATAGCTTGGTTTGATTTTTACAGAATTTGTCACAATTCTAAACGTTTTATGAACGACATCGTGGATTTTGTCGAAACGCGACATTCGATAAAATTCCATATTCTTATTGCTACAGTAACTCGTTTGTGGAGAGTATTGCACAAACAAAATGTTTGAGCATGACTGCAACAAATACTCCAGAGACTGATTTTTTGTGATTTTGTTTGTATATATACAATAATATTGTTTCATGTTGTTCTGAAAAACATCATATGTAGCAATGTAGTTGATTTAACATTATATCAAGACTTACCCAAGCAAAATCCAATTCCAAATTTGCCATGCTAATCACAAATGTCGGGGACTTTGATTTGCAGACGGTTCCAAGATTAGCTTTATTATACAGCAGCTCTTTAACATCTAAACCAATAGTTTGAATACCACAGTTCCAAAATGTTCGTGAAACATAAAATAGGTCGTTCCAATTATGGTTGTGAACAATAACAACAGTATCAGCAACTGTATACTGCAAAATTGATTCAATTTTAGTACAATTAACAATTTCGCCGCAGAAGAGTTGATTATACAGATTTGTTAAATTGTTTGCGACCAAGGCGTCTACTGGGCAAACTAAAGCGAGAAATGTCTCAAAAATAGCAAAATTACAGGTACCAGTTGACGGCATACCTTCAAAATCAGGTTTCACTAAACCGTAATAAACTGTAATTTTTCTGTAGACACACAGAAGAATCAGAATCGCTGATTTCACCAACATTGCAGTAGATCTACTGTGTGGACATTCCATTAAGATATACATCGATCCTGATCCTGTTCACTTTTGTACGTCCAAAGCTTTTAAAAAAAACAATTTTTTGCATTCAGCATTTTCCAACCTTACCAAAAATGTTCACACCATGTCAGGAAGGCTAAATATTTTTGTCAATTGCTTCCGCTATTTGTCCACGTAGATCAGCAAATTACCGAGAACATTTAAAATAATTTAAAATTTTATTACGTATTGGATGAATTTTCATTGTATTTCATGTTATTAGTGTCCATGGTAAACACTCCTTTTGATTTCGTTTGTTTGTAAAAATCCTTTGTAGGAAGGTTGAAAATACACTCACCTGATGTTTCAACTAAAGTAACAGTTAAGGATACAAAATCTTGTTAACTGTGAAACTTATTTTTGCCATTTTCTATCACATCAAACCATTACGTATGAAGAATCGATCCATACTACATGTGACGCACAAGTCTCTACAAGTAATTCACAATAGCTGTAAGGAGTAAATGTGGAAAAGGTTGCTGCTTCAAACAAAAATGGCAGGCTTAGATATGTAACTGGGGCTGTGTCCTTTAAAGAACAGTTTCAGAGTTGCTTACCAAAGGCTGGACACTGCCCGTCAGTTGCCCTAAACCACTCCAATCGACCATGGATCCATCGAAGAAACTTGGCTGTTCAATCTACAACTATAGTTGCTCAATTGTAGAACTAATAGTTGCCGAGAGTAGTAGTAGTAGTATCTTTATAGGTATTGGTAAAATTCTGCAATTAGCTTATTAGCTACAATTATAAGAACTGTCGCAACATTTTTGACTCAAATCAAGCAACTGATTGGGCTAGTAAATGTTCGCGACTTTATACAAGAAATTGGCTCGGTAAATTAGAATAAAAGTAATAAAATCGTATAGAAATCGTATGGAAAATATGTACATCGAAAGGGGCTTGTATGCTAATTACATACATAATGGATAGTTTCAATAAAAGTGTAACATACGTTAATAATGCGATAAAATAAAATGAACTTAAGAATCGATGTAATATAAATTGAATTAAACGTAAACATGAAATAATTACATAAAATTATGGCAAGTAATGTAAGTGGTGGATAACAGTTAATTATCTCGCTCAATAAGAGACCTCAGAATAGATATTACATGTAACTTGTAATATGTAATATGTACGATACTTGTTGGAATAGAGTTGCATGCTTCCACGCTAAACAATACAAGCTGCAAGTTGGACCATTCCAAGGAAATGATTTAATGCGACATCAGCGCGTCATCTAGGGGTTTCATCAAGAAATCCTTTAACAACTGATGTCTTGTTGTAACTGCATCACCAGAGTTGTTTAGTCATTGGTTAGTAGTGTTGTAACGAAGCTACTATACCAAGCTCCATATAGATGGCATAACCAACCCTGACGTCATACTCGTCCTTGCAACAGATAGCCAAACCAACCATGACTCATCCACTATCCACTTACCTTCTAGAATATTCCAGAACATTCCGGAAGCGTCCGGCAACTTCTAGAATGTTCCATAAGGTAGCTCACTACATATATAGTAAACTTCCAGAACATTCCAGAATGTCATAAGGAAAGCAAGGAAAGAATGTAAACATCCATGAGTCAGCAAGGGATAAACATAAACATAGATGAATCAGCAGTGAATCATCAGAAGCTTCAAGAACATTCCTAAAACAGAATATAAGGATGTCCCTTTTCAACAGCCTCGTTCCTACCATGACTTTGTAGGTACTGGATGTTCATTCCTTTTATATTATATCTTATTCCCTGTGTTACTTTACTTATATCTTCCCACAACCCTTATTATTGTACCCCATTTTGTATGCATATTACTGTAATACCATTGGAGTTGTTGTACTGGATTTGTTATCCATTGGATTTACTTTGGCTTAATAAAATCTATATCCTAAATCTTCTGTTGTTGTGGTCTTCTATGTTACAGTGTAGCGACTGCTAATTCATACACCAACTCCTCATCATAAATCCAGTATTTATGCTTGCATTGGGCACTTAGCTCGACGTCCCAGATGGACATGAGTGGCCGATGGTGCATCATCGACCATGTACTGACTTTAATGGTTAAATAAAGGTATGGCGATTATTCGTGTGCAGTGATCAGTTGAACAAAACCTGCTGATCCATTGATAAGATGATAGAGTGAGGTGAAAATTGATTCAGATTGTCCGAAACATCATCCTTTTAATAAACATTCAGTAACATATACACAAGTCCTAAAGAACATTAGTTAGATTGAAAACGGTTCTATTACCAACTGTTTTCGTCAACACATGTACCTGTTTGCAAATATTAAGTATGATATGCATTTTCAGAACAGAAAAACATGGTTGCCTGGGAAAACGATCATACATCACTTCAATTTTAGATCAGTTTTACAATTTTTGATGGTGATCTTCTTTTCTAGCCAGTGATTAATTTTAGGAATCTCGAGACAGAATAGAAAGCAACTGATAGCAATTCCAGCCGAGAATAATATGAACGCTAAACACAGTTGGTTCATTCGAAGACCTTGAGAACTCATGTCAAGCAATTGGTCTGGTTGAAAAATGTTGCAGAATGGAGTTGCTTGAATGTTGTTTCTGTACCATACATCGACAAGCCCTCCATCGAGCATCTCAGTTATTCTAAAATGAACAACAACATTTATTGTCGCGTGTTAAAATAAGAAATATTTCTTACTGATATGAAATAATTTGCGTGTAAGGGGAGTCCTTCTGCAGTCCAAGAGCGTAGTAGTAACCAGAGAAAAGTTTGTCTTTCAAAATGATTAAATTTTTGTTTTGCAAGCATCCTTTCCTTTGAATTTCCTTAACTTCACTCAACTCGGCTAAGAATGCGATATTTGTTTCTTGCATTATTATTTCTTCACATTTCGACAGGTCCATGATGTAGTCGCTGTGTTTATTAAACCAGGACCATAGTCTACTGAATTTCTCAGAAGCATCAAACTGAAAAATGAAAAACATTGACTGATAGGCTTATCACATTAATCAGCAGATTTTATTCGTCAGTTTCCTTAACTGATTTAGCTGATGAAAAGTTGGTTGCTATTTTGACGTGTAAATAGTATTACATTTGTTAACATGGAAATAGCATGGTCACAGACATTAGGGCTACCGCCATGAATCTACGCGACCATATTTTGAATTGTCAAAAACCCTGGTGAACATTAAAGACAATAGCAGCTTCGTTGCACACATGCAGTAATTTTTTCCTCAATAACTTGGAACAGTAGTCGACAAATCTAAGGTGGAGCGACAGCATCACCCTTAATAATGTATATAACAGCCTAATAAGTCAAAGTGAACTCAATATTTTTCATTGTGAACTCAGGTGGGGGTGCGACATTTTTGTGATGCGCAGGCACAGTATGCGCAGTCGCGTTTGGCCGGCAATTTCAAATTCTATTGTGAATGGTTTATACAAAATCTTGAACTGCATAGTTCAAGGAAACATTTGCATTTAACCAAAAGTTAAAGTTCACATTGAAAAACACTGAGTTCACTTTGACTTATTAGGCTGTTATATGTGTTTCTGCACAGAAATAAAAACTTACATTTTAAAATTGTGCATTCCTGACATATATGGCAGTCCTACTTTATATTTTATCTATCAGGTACACATATTTGCTTTCGAACGATATGCAAATTAACACGCAAGCACGTCTGCATAATCAGGAAATGCAGCCTGACTAACAATGTGTTGACAAACAACAACTTCCAATGTTGAGTGGCGTATGGGGAAAAGGATCTACTATACAATGGGTATTGGCTTTCATAAAAAATGATTGATACCAATCAGTTCAGCTTAAAGCCCATTTCAAAACATCATCTCTCAAACTTGTCGATAGCTTAATTAGTTGGGTAGGCTACAAACACCCTTTAACGTTCGACGAATCGGAGGCATTTGCCTGCATAAATGTGTTTCGAAAGGTCGACCAATCAAATTCCCGAAGTGAGTCTTTCGAATTGTCTGCTAAATACACTAGCGGCCAAAAGTGAAGTCCCGTAGGCTGATTTTTAACTTTTTCGAATTTTTAACGACTCCCGTTGGTGTGGCGAATTTCAATGATATCGGTTGATAACAGACGTCTGCTTACGGAGGGGGGAAACTTATCCTGAAATGGTTTTTTAAAATCTTAAGTGTAGCGCAACTAGTGATTGAAATAATCAGCGTCCATATTGTTATCCAATATGTTATCAATGTGAAGATTTTCCAATATGTTATCACATAAAAAGTTTGTCATCGTGAAAGTATATAGTTTACAGAATACTGGAATACATTCACGGTTATGATGTTAGGGCAATGACCAACAACTGCTGAATTTAATCGTCAAACAGCAGCATAAAACTGTGACCATATTTTTACCTGCCAATCACAGTTAAGTGAAACTGACAATTGATTGGGTTGGTACAAAAAGCAGCAACGACTCCCTCATTTACTAATATTCAGTAGCATTTAAAAATAATGACTACCTGCAAGGCTTCTGAAAATCCTGTATTTTTTTCAATGCACATTCTATAGTTGCCATTCAAGGATGCATCAATGACATCATCTAAGGTATTCACTGGTAGACTTATCCACTTCGATGTTAATGCTGCAACGAACCCTCCAGTGTAAGTTGCAATAACAATGAATGAGGCAAACCGCCAAATCACATCAAAAATGCGGCTGGAAAATGAATAGATGCTTCTGTGATCGTCTAAAGTGTAAATGATTCAGAATTTGACAGCATTTTTTGTAAATAATTTTACCAGGGAAGAGTACCTTGATTTATATGATTCGCAAAAACGTACCAACTGCTGGCGCTAAGTGTTTCAACACCCTTGTCACCGTCAACCATAGTGCATTTCCGTAAAAACCATATCACAAAAATGGCAGTGAATATAGAGAAGAAGTAGAATGCCCAAAGAGTTGGTGAAAAGATTTTAACGAATCCGACGTAGGTTTCTTCATTCGCCACATATTGTATGACAATTGCCATTGGTTCATTGTAGAAAGGGGTTGAGAAATCAATTACTGAACGTCTTTTATAAGTCATAGTCAATGTAGCGAGGGCAATGTCAGTTTCCTGCAAAGGTATGCATTTGCATAGATAAAACTACAGTTGATTAAGAAGGTGTCAAATATACATGTACAATATACAATATACAATATACATTGTAATTTGTAATTACAAATATACAATACAATATACAATGTAGTGGTTCTGGTGGCCTGATGGTTCAAGGCTCTTTCGGTCCATGTTAGTGGCCAATTCCTCCCGTTGACACTATTTCAACTTTGGGCTTGACCATGCTCGTAAAGACCTTCACACTCCAGCCCATACCCAAGGCTGCTCCAATGACCGTATGGCAGAGAAAAAGAAGGGAACAGCAGAAACTCAATGCTACCAGAGTCCCAGCGCCTGTCCGTAGGGAAAAATTGGGTCTCAGGTGGTGTTGGAACGCCACTATCTACGGATCCCGATTAAAGGCCGGCATTGGGGCAAATATAGGATTACCCAATTCAGGTAACCCAGGATCTTGTTGGTCTGGCTGCAAGAAGGGCTGTGTGACAGGAGGAAGAACAGATCCTCATATACCTCGGCGGATCAAAGTCGTCTAGGTCTAAAAGTGGCAAACACCGGATGCCCTGGTCAGCTTAAGGTCCGTACAGCATGTAAGACTGCTGGCCGACTATTGACAAAAGCCAGCTCCGATGTGCACAACCAGGTGAAGGACCAAAAAATTTTTAAAAAAGAAGGTGTCATATATTGTCTACTCAACCAAAACCATCTAACTTATAAAACAACAATCATCATCAGAATTATTTTCTATTATCATTTATATATTATTCCATTAAGTACCCTAACCGTTAACTATAAAGAAGGTGATGTGTATATTTTCTGTCGTTTAAGTTCGTTAGTTAGAATTTTTACTTTTCTTTCCAACATACCAATCAAACCATTCCATGAACCATTAACATCTTGCCCTCCGTAATAATCATCTACGCGTGGTACAATAATATAACTAAAATTAAATGTGAAATGAACGTGTTAAACAAGTCAAGTTTGTTTGCAACTTGCCTAAAACCTAATTTTTTGGACATTTCATCAATCATAGCGAATAACATGCCTGAGTAATTGTTGTTGGCAGCAGTATTATGGGGGGTGTCTGTTATAAATGCGCTATACTAAAAACAAAATTACAGATATGAGAGTGGTCAAAGCGATGTTCTGCTATAATTACTGGCTTTGTAGGTGTGATGCGTATTGTTTTGTTCATCAATATGTGGTTGGGAATACGAGTGATTTGAAAAATAGATGGATCCGATTCGCAAGTAATATTGCTTATCACTAGCAGCTGATGACACTGATTAACAATGGCTCTCATCACGCGATCGGTCTGAGTAAAGTAATGATTGAAGCACATCTGTCGATGTTGCCATTCATGAAAAAGAAAACAAAGTTATTGATGTTTCATGCGATATAAATAATACTTGGTACAATTCCCACTTTAGATCTGTGTCGTCATGGGGAATATAAATAACTGTCTACTTACTTTTGCTCTATTACAGCCCAAACTGGTTGTATCCACAACTAGTGTTTTTTGATAATTAGTGTTATTTAGGGGACAAATTCGTGATAAGTCAATATTTTTGGAATTCAAGTCATACAGTAGAAGATCGTGTTTGGAACATTTGGAAATGTTGTCCATTAAATTTGTAACCAATGCCGATTTTCCAAAATAAACAACAACAACTGATTTCAGTACATTGTCATAAATGCTTATATCTGTTTGTTTTGCACAAAAATCTGTTTGCAGGCAGCTGTAATTTGTAATCAGATTTTCAATGATTCCTTTCAAAGGGTTTTCAACTGGACAAACTGAAATGGAAAACGAAATTTCTACTCAGAGTTTAGTTAATTTTGGAACTTTACCAGTTGCAGAATCTGCCGGTGAGCCAGATGAAATTTCAACAGTTTGAAATTTTAAAATTAAAACAAATCGAACAGCAATTGTGGAATAGCTAGCTCTTAATATGTTGTTCATAATTGTCGACATGCATGTAGACAGTTAGTCAAAAATTTTATTTCTTAAAATATTTCATATTCAGCAAGAAATCTAAAACAAAATAAATGTTATCTTTAGCTTCTATATCGTATATTTATTTCATTTCAACACATTGTTTGAATTACAGTTCAGAAAAAAAGGGAAAAGCTTCTCAGTTTCAGTGTCTTTTAAAAGTTAGAACAAAAACAAATTTTTTTTTCAGGTATCACTAGATTAATAATCCACATCAAGGATTCCATCTTGGAGAACTAGGACCAAGACCGCTTGATACTGTCACTCGCCTAAATCTTCTAAATCTGACTGAAGCGACTGGTATTAACTTGAATCGATTCAATAGTAGTTTCTTTGGAACGAAATATTAGTTTTTTGACACTTTTTTTGTACTCTTTAACGACCCACAGCGTCAAATAAGGATTACAAGCTGTAGTTAGCGAAAACGTGGACGCGAACGACCCGCTTATCCACGGATCGTGAGGGACGACGATTTGAATCACTTTGATGCACACCGTGGGCATTTGCAAGAAGAGGGATATGGCGAGTAATAAGCCAAAAAGTGTGACTAGCTCTCTGGATTCTTACAAATTTTGCTTATAATGTGCTTGCAAAGCCAGTTTTATGACCTCGAATCTTTTTAATAGTTTTAAAACCACAACATGCAGATATGCTATAGGAGAGAAATATTAACGCCCCAACTACAGCCATCATTACTTGTACCAAAATTGTGGTCGTAATCCCGCATATCCCTAAATCGTTTAAGCCTAAATGGTCTGTGACCATTGCAGTTCAGAAAATTAGAAAATTTAACAACCATGGAATAAACACATAAAAGCCACGTTCCTTGGAATGAAAACAGTTTTGTACAGTACCATGTTGTACAGTGACAAATAACTATTATACGCAACTATGGGTGGTACTTTAAAATCTGGACAGTCGAAAAAATATTTCACGAATCCAGCAATTTTGCATGCTACGCTTGTATTATTTAAAATGAATCCCGTTTCCAAAAGAGCATTATTCTAGCAAAGAAAGGTGTCTATTACAGCCAAATTGAAAATCAGTCATTCGAACGGTTTTCTTGTTTTAAATTTTCTGAAAATCAAGGCGAGCAGTAACAAATTTCCAGGTAATCCTATTATTCCGTACACAGCAGTGGTAACAACGAGCATAGTGAAAGCGGAATTTATCTGCTGTCTGTGTGAAGGGTTGCTAAAAGTAACGTTGGTTAAATATTTGTTCATTATCAGCAGCAAAAAGAAAGCAACTGTTGTGCAGTAAAAATTTTGAGTAAAAGTAGTGACAAAATCATGCTTGGTTCAATCGGAACTCCTCTGGTTCAATTTTTTTTTGATTGCAACAAAATTGAAAACAAGTGAAAATAATGGTTGAAAATATTTGAAACGAAAACAAGCTCCAAATTAAAACGAATATGCTCCTCTATTGCCTAAACTCTAATTTTTAGATTGTTAGCAATGGAATTGAATAAAAGTTCTTTTAAAGTAGTTGCTCGTGCTTACAGTTTATATTTTCTGTGTAAGTTTATGAAGTCTGCGAATAAATTAATTTTCGAAAGCAGACAGTGAACGATATTTCTCGTCTTATTTTGGTCTACACTATTACTCTATAAAATTACGAAGTATTGTTCAGCTTTTCATTGTCCCACATATGGCAGATTACCTTTTTAAACAAGCATTCCACCTTAAAAAGAAATTGATCAGTCCGCTAAATAGCACTGAATGATTGGAGAAAATATCTCGGTTCCAAGTGGAAATTATCCTCGAAAAAGGACACTGAAAGGTTGGAAAAAATTCCTCGATTCCTTGTAAGAATGTTCTCGAACATGGTCCCAAGAATGCCTAGACTCATGTAAACTGTATTCTCTAGGCAACTGTAAATGCATGTCAACTACTGTCGCGTGACAGTTATAGTCGCTGGCCAAGAAGCTGCAAGTCAACTACAGAGTAGACTAAAGTTCACTGACTACTGTCGCTCTTTAGTCTATTTCACTGTCTGTAATCGCTTGCAAGTTTATAGTCCAATGTCTACGGTCTCGCTTGCAAGTCTGTTGTTCTCTGGCTATAGTTGCTATAGTTGCACATCTGTAGTTCACTCTATAGTTCTGTAACGTAGAAGACAACAACAACACAATAATGAGGGATGAGATTTTATTAATCCAAGTAAATCCAGGTGATAACGAATCGAATACAGTAAGTCCGAATGGTAATACAGTAATATGGGTTACAGAGTATAATAATAATAGCTAAACTACAATAGAGATAAGCGTCCAATAGTTGTAAAGTCATGATGCGAATGAGATTGACAAAAATGGAGGGGTTTATATACTATTTTGAGGAATGTGAAGCATCTAGTGCCGCGTCTAGTGCCGGTTGATGAAACCTCTCGTTAGCATGGACATCCTGGCTGGTTGCATACATGGTACGTATTTTCTTCGTTTCAGTTCTTTGCAAGCCTAGATAGTTCACTAGTTTACTATCTAGAGCCATTTGCCACACTATAATCTTTCACTGGTCATCAATGATTGAAATGTTTCTTAGTAACGACTTGAATGAACTTTTAACTTTTTATCTAACTTTTTCTTAACTTTGCTTTCAAAATTATGTTTCTCAAATTGCTTTTATATTCCACGTAATATACAGGGTGGGGCAAAATTACTGGTGCAGCAAAATTTCAATGCCATTTCGACATAGGGACTTAAAAACAGTTCAAACTTGAACAACAATTTATTAACAAGTTGGCAAACAATAAAAAATTAACAGTCTTCGAAATGGCCGCCGTCAGCATTTACACTATGTTTGAGTCTCTTGGTGAAGGCTTCACAGGCGGCACGCAAACAACACTGGGGAACAAATTTTTTGTTGCATTTATACCAGCACTTGTTCTTACCTAATTTGAGTGGGCTGAATTCAAATCTGAAGTTAGTTTTTCTCCCTAAGCTACAGATTTTTTGCAATTTTACTTTTTTCATTTTAGCATTAATTAGGATAAAGGAAACATATTGGCAAAGAAAATCTTCATATATTCACAGAAACATTCTCCAATTACATATATTTTACATATACATGGTATCTGATACAAAAGTATCTGGTATCTGATACAGAAGAAACAAAATAAAATAAAAATATGTTGAAAAACTTAGGTGCACCAGTAATTTTGCCCCACCCTGTAGATAACAGCTTTTCATTGCGAAGTTCCTCCATTTTCGCCAAAACACCGGCTTTGAAAAGGCCTGCAGGTCACGAGCTCCATTATTTGACATCAAAATTTTCCATTAATGCGCTTATTGAAATTTACTTTTGTCATGCCAACTCTGAATTCTTCTTCGGTGAAAGAGTCAAATTTATCAAACGTTTAGTATGCACGATTTAGTGTAGGTAGACTTATAACCATCCAACTTTTTGTTTATCTTTTTTTTTTGATTTGCATAATTAATGTGATCAAAAAAGTGAAAAGTTAATCGTATTTTTTGGTGCATATATTACTATTATTATACTGTTTTCTTTGGTTGTAAAATAAAACAAAAAGATAGAGCCTTTAGATATTTTAAAAAATAGTTCCAGAAAAAATTTTGAAAAATGCCACTCGTTTATTTCATTTCGAGTCTTTTTTCGATTGTTGAATTTTTATGTGCATGATTTCTTTCATTACCCTATTCAGTAGAACGAACGATACATGTATACAGCAAACAAACCAAACAAAGTAGGTATATTGCGAAATCGGTTTAGACTATTGCTATATTAATCGATAAAATTCTAAAAAAAATGCCGTCACAGCCTCGTCGACAAAAATACTTTCCCTTAACGGCTTAATGGACTTAAGCAGCTTAAAGTTGTTTCACACCTGCGTCAGGAATAAAAGTACAGTAACCCTAAAGTTGAGATTTACAATCCGATTCAGAATTTAGAATTCGAAGTGTTCATGGGTTTATGAAAATTAAATTTATGTCATTCGATTGTTGTATTTTGCTCATTCCATCATCGGTTTTCAGACTTATTGGCTTATTTTACGATGTTTTGCGAAATTAGATTTATTATGCAAATTTTATGCAATTTTGACAATACAGATTTCGCTCCAAGTTTATCTTTAGGAGTTTTCTGTTCTATTGCGCTGTTACTTCGAAATTCGTCGGTAGAACACATTTTTAAGTATGCAAAAGCTAGGAAACCCATGGGCCGAACCGAAAAAGCTTCGATGACACACGTGCTTTCATCACTTTCGAAATCACTCTTTAGCATGAAAAGCAAGTACAAATTTTCGTTAGAAAATCAGGTTCTTTTGTTGTTCTTTCACGTAACCCGAACACGTCAGCTTGTTTCATGTAACTGGTTATTGCTTGAGAAAATTTTGTCCGAACGGTCGATCGTCGATTTTCTGTTAAAAAGTTCCGACTTTGGACCGTTTCCGCCGTCGGCGAGTGGGATATTTTGTCTTGTTTTGTTTTTAGAAGCCTCGCGTTCAATGCGATTCTTTTCAGATTTTGAATTTTTTCGAACGAAAGAGCGAAACGAAAGAACGAAAACGAAGGAACGAACGAAAGAACGAAAAAGAAGGAACGTCAATCACTGACAACTGTAGCGTCGAGCGACTATAGTCAGTGCGCAACTATAGTTGTAATCAAAGACCAACTATAGGATGCAGACGAGCGACTATGGTTACCGACTCGGCAACCAACGGCAAACTACAGCTGCAGTATTGTTGCTCGAGAACTATAGTTAATGGACAACTATAGTCTTGACTATAGACTATAGACTATAGACTGAAAACTGTACGATAATTTGTTTTATTTATAGAACTGGCTGCAACTTGATCTTTTGCAAAGAGAAAGAGTTAATTTGTCGAGATAAATAAAGATAAAGAATTGAAAAACAAAAATTGTGTTTGCTTTATTCTTATTTATG
>JAQGBA010001462.1:0-14732 GCA_034698125.1 Prionchulus punctatus | reverse complement strand
TGAAAGTAAAAATTTTCCACATTTAGTCCATGAAATTGTTATTTTGACGTTTTACCTACTGAAAAAAATCAAAATCGCGAAATTCATTTTGCAGCTACTCAAATAATAATATTCCACTACCAGCACAGTTCACTGGTGCAAATAGTAGATTTTACATCACTAATATAAGTTTTTTAAATCCAACATTCAAGTTGTTAAACTAGTTTAGCCAATAAAAAGAAAGTTTGCTATTGTTCCTCAATGTCCTCTCTCACACGGTTGCAAATGACGCATTTGTACCGCTTCGAATTTGTGTCATGTTTCCGTGTTTGAAGTGCATGGAATTCTTATAATTTGGGCGCGTGGTTTATTCAGCTTTATTGAATGAATGAATTGAAAACAATTTTAGTTTTTTCAAATTTGCATATAATGTAATTAACAATGCTGAACAAATGAACAAATGAATTTGCTAACAGAAACATGCGAAAAGTTCGTCATTTCGTAAACAATTGTAGATTGCACCTGCAACAGCGAGAACATTTATCACGATACATTTACTAACAACATAATATTCTCAGCGAACACATTTACAGGATTCTGCGACATTTTCATTACTATTTCCATTATTCTTAGTATTTATTGAGCATGTATATACAACAAGAAAAACATAGAAATGGTTTTAATTGTCCTTCAACAAATGTATATTTTCTTTCACCAGGTCGAAACTATCTCGATCGATATTTAGTTTTTTATAATCAAAATGCGAAATTTCTTCATAAATATCTCGAACGATTTGGTAAGAATTGGAATTAGACTCCAGCTGGCACAATGTCGCCATTGATTGCACTCCTAAGAAAAGAAAATTTGTAAAAGGAGACTAATTACATCTTTGGTTTCAGGCGAAGTGGATCTTTTTCAATTCAGAAACAATAAAAAAAAACAGCGAATAGTTGTTCCAATCAAGACCAAAAAAAACAGAAAAATTCCGAATCATAACTATCAACGATCAGCAGGAAAAACAGTCAATCTTATTTATGGATACCTTCAGTTCTTGCTCTCTTTTCTGTTTTTAAAATGCCATTTCGATCGATGTGATCGGAAAATATATTAGGGAATGGCGATTTTGTGTACAGAGGTTCGTAAGTCGAACAAAATCTGAAAACGAGCAAAATTCAAATTCAAATCCAAATACAAAATGCATAAAATAAGTATTTTTCTGTTACCCAAATTTGTTCGACTCTTGTTCGAAATAATTGCATACGAGGTCGCTAACTCTATTCATTTTGTCGTCTTGAAGCTCAGGAGAACTTGAAAACAAAAAAATGGTTCATTTAAAACAAAAGTTCTGATAGAAAATTGTTACTTCAGTCGATCCACGTTGATATTTTTTATTCCTCGCATTGACACCATAAACTTTCGGCTGGGTTGATTTTCGATTGAAATCAGTTCATTTTTATCCTCCACGCCTGGCGAAACTGGATGTAAAGGTAAACGTGAAGGATTCTTCAAAGTTTCTGCGTTTAGCCCGTTTACAGCGAAAGGAGAGTTCATTTTAAGATGCCCTAACTGGAAACAAATCATCGATTAGCTTAATTTCACATTTAGACGTATAGAAAACGACCACCTTTCGTTGATTTTCTGTCAAAAATATGCACACGTCATCTAAACTATCGGGGTTTTTTGCTAATCTCCAGGGAATGGACGATGTGTCTAAGGCTGAAGCCAAAATGGCGCTTGTGTGGTAAAGTAAATGAGGCTAGAAACGAAACAACAGTAATGAACATTGTTTCAGGAGAAGAAAACAAGAAATCTTACCTGATACTGCAAATAATCGAAAGTCTGAAAATCGTGACAGCCTTTTCGCCAACGTTTAACCAGTGAAAGTGGAAGTGTTAAATCGCATGAAGAAGTTAAATCGTACAAGATTCGAGATGAATTCCAAAAGAAATTAGACCAGTCGAACGTTTCCTAAGATAGAAGATTTAACAGCTATTAGGCTCTTGCAGCCCAGATATCCAGTCAACTATAGTTGCTGCAAGCTAATTTGTAAGATCCGATTTGCAACTATAGTTGATTTTGGACTATAGCTAATAGGGAACTGTAGAACATTTTTGTACTTTTTTAAATGATCGGTCAGCTGACAGTGGAAAAGACAAAATTGTTGAAGACCGAAATTCATCTTTCAAATATTCTACAATCGCAGCGGATATTCCAGAAAAAGCGTTGTGAACGTCGCACAATAGATGAAAGCCTTTTAGGTTATCACATTCTTCAGAATAGAACCGAAATTTTGCTTCTATCAAATCGTAATTGGAACTTTCCTTAGCCAAGTTTAATCCAAAGTCGAATCTCGTTATGGAGCTAAAAAAAAACCACTGTTTAACTTGTCAAAAGTAAATTGATTTTCAATTTTAGGTTACTCATCGCAAGTTACATCGGACAACGTTAAAATGGATTTAGGATTAAGAGGAACTCGCAGAAAATCCGTCCAAGTTTGTACGCTATTGTCCAAATTGTAAAACTTTTCATCAACTCTAATTTTTTTGGCACAGTTTTGCGAAGAAGAAGCGACACTCTGCAAAGAAAAATGCTCATTTTTTTAGATAAGACCGTAAAAAAACAACAACGTAGTTCCATACATTTTCTTGTTCTAAATCGGCTAAAAATTCGTTGGATGGTTTTGTTTGATTACTAAAATGAGTTTTGCCAGTCCTGTAACATTTAACTTGCAAGTAAATGAGAATAAGATAGTTGACAATAAAACAATAAAAAGAAGAAGCTGTTAGAAGAGATAATTTCCAAAGTATTAGACATTTCTCACCATAATTGTTGATTTTCAAGGTTAGGCTCAGCACCATATAAACATTGAAGAACGGAAGAATTTCCGATATTATCTTTATCATCGACAATAATAACACGAGGGGTGTAAGTAAACTGTCCCTAAAAGAGTGGCTGTCATCAGGGTAATGGTTTTACCAAAATTGAATATCATGGTATTTAGAAAAGTTTGTAGCATGCGTTTTTCTACCTGAACAGGGCTGGGAAAACAGAAAACATTAACTTTTTATCGATATATATCAATTATTTCAATGGGTTTTTGTTTTTTTATTCATTAGCATAAGGATAATAGGAGTTCAATTTTGAATGTTGAAGTTTGACGAGTATAGTGAATTTTTGTGAAACATCTAGAAAAGTAAACTATGAATGACAATTAATATTTCAATTGCGAGGCTTGGTCATGTTCAAGGGTTTGGAGTCTGCCCACCCCATCCTTTTTGCCTATGCCCTTATGGCGACAATTAAATCCAAAAACAAAATTTATGACTAGCTTGCTTTATAATTTTTTCCTTCTCGAAAGAATACGTCGTGATTTAACCGAGTTTCGTCGGCTTTCGCCTTTTCTGGATTAAAAATGAACGAAGACTCCTACAAAAAAACCAACGAATTTACGTTTTTAAGTTTTTATATTTTTCGATATAAACCAAATAAAATTCACCTGAATGTTCCACCAATGAGAACCAACAAAATTAGAAACGTTTCCAATTTGTACAACAATAATTTCACGAGCCATCGTAATTTATTGAAACCCCAAACTCGACAATTTTATTAAATCGCTTTTTTCAACCCCCGCCTTACAGCAGCAGACAACAAACAAATCTTCATCGTAGATTCCTACTGAATAGTGTTTGGAAGTGGTTTTACTTGTCACAGTTCGAATTGTCAAAACACTGGAAATCTGTTCGCTATTGTTTTCTGCTATTTTTGCTCGTCTTCAGCTGATAGTCTTACCAGAGAAAGATCTGTTGTCAATTGTTCCATAAATTTGTCCGTCTACATAACTATTCTTCAATATTGTATAAAAAATTGTAATCATTTGGAACAGTGACACTACAATTTCCGCAACAATATAAACATTCAGCAGGCTATTTTTAGTTACAACTGACCGACAGGAGAGTATACCAGCTTCAGTAAACTACGTGTCCATCAACTGACCTCAGCTGTAATAGCTAACTTTCATTTTCCACTGAACAAAATCATGATTAATGAACCGTAAACTTTTATCTCAATTACTCATTTATATTTAAGTTGATTTTACAAATCGCTCAAATTAAAATCTGTCACAACATCAGGCGCAAAAAAAGAATCTTTCTTTAACTTTCCGCTGTTTTTCCCATTCGCCAGTTTGCTAGCATGTTTCGATTTCAAATTCATCAACGTTCGTTCAACGTTCATAATTTTCTCTTCTTCGGTTGTATCGCGTTCGATAGTCAAATCTTTGCCTGCATTTTTTGTTTTAGCATTTTTCTTCGGTTTTTTAAATTTGACTTCATCATCGGATGAGTCTATCTCCTCTTTCTTCATAAATTTCTTCTGATTCGCAGGTTTTACGGCTTGTTTTGGTTTTTTAAAAGGAACTTCATCGTCGGATGAGTCAAATTCTTCTCTCTTAACCTTTTTATTAGCCGACACATCATCTTCGTCCGAAGAGTAAACTTCTACTTCGTGTTTCACATTTTTCTTTGTTTGCCCGTTGCTTATCTAAAACAAGCAATTACGTAGTGTTAACACGTTGTTATAGTTGCTTCTTAGCTACAGTTATACATATACGAACTCTAGTTGTATTGGAACAATAGTAAGAGCTACAGTTGCACAAGAAATAAAGTTGCACTATAAAACTACAGTTACAGGTGTGATTTACATCTGCTTTAAGGGCGGCAGCTTTAATTTGCATTTCTCGCTCTTTCATCTTTTTATACGATTCGTAGTATTTTTCGAAAGGCCCTTGTCCAGTTTTACGTTTTTTCAATCCGTTTTCGAATTCCGTCAAAACGTTTTCGTCGTATAGATTCAAGTAAGATTTAGCTTTTTGCTCCTCTAACCAAGTGCTGTGATCTTGAAGCTTGCTAACGATCAATCTGACTTTACGAGACAAATCGGCCACTGGACATTTTTTGCAGAAGCTTTTCAACTACAAAAAAACAAACAAATTTTTTCGCTGGACCTTCCTTCTTACGCGTAGTTTGAAAATCACTAACCGGTGCGATAATGCAAAACGCCAATTCTGTAAAAGTCGGCTTGGTTTGAAATCTTTGAAGGCTGTCAACGAGCAAATCGCAACATTGATCGATGGCTGCAACTTTGTAGTTATTTTCTTCCAATTGCGATTTCGATAGTTTCAATAGACAATTCATGTCCAATGGTTTTATATTTTGTCTGATTGGCTTTTTCGAAAAGTTAACGCTTTCCAAGACCTATAAGCCGTTTAAAATTTGCTTTCCACAGTTAATTTTCTTAAAGTTGAATTTAGCTACTGACTTCGACGATCAACGTTGGAATTGGTGCAAAGATTTGAGTGTTATCGGTCAAAATCATTAAACATCTGATGCAGTGCAATCTGAGCGGAATGTATTTGGCAGCAGGCATCAGTCGACAACATCCGATTATAATTTGAATCAAAGGGTACACCAATGGATGTAGATTATCGTAGTCTCGCAGACTGTTCAAGGCAGTCGACCACAAATACAAACAATGCATATATTGCCAATTGTAGACAGCGCGAACAGTCGTCTGAAATACAAAATAAAGCTGCTCAGAAATTACATTACCAGCAATATCTCTACTTAGACTTTCCAGCTGCCGACGACATATGTTAACTGTTAAACAACTATAATGTACCTTATTTTTCGAAACAATGGCGTTTCTAAGGTATATTGCCAACTGTCTAATGTAGAGAAATCCCTGCTGGTAAGTCATGTTCATGTCCAACGAGCATAGTTCCGTGTAAGATTTTTGCATAAATTGTATGCCTGGCCAACTACTCGGCGTTACTACAGTTGTATTCTTGACGAAGGTCAAATACATTCGCTATAAACAATTTATTATGCTAATTAATATTCAAATAGCCAGCTCGACTTGTTTTTAATTAGCATACTCTCAAAGCGAAATCCAGCAAATCGCTTTGCAAATTTTTAACCAATTTAAAAATGCATACGAACGCGAGAACTTTGCATTGTTCACTTTTAGTGCTCCAAATAGTAATTAATACCTGGAAGCAATAAATGAATATAAAACAAAATATATAATAATTGCACCAGATACGCACTTTTAAAAGCGTTTTTGATTTCTGATGAAAACGAGAGAAAAAGTCGACGATTTGCTTGACATGCTTGAGGACAACGCATAAAACTTGCTGTTCTTGTATTTCTGGCAAAAACTAGAAGAAAAATAGCAATTAGTTTCCAACTACAGTTCAATGACTTTGAAAAAAATTACTTTCACTATATCATAAACGTAGTTTTTAATGAGAGGTTTGACGAATTTCCATTTATTTTTTCCGATCGCTTTCCGATCGCTCAATTTCCCCACCTGCAACCACGCCGAAGGAAAATACGTGAAACACAAACGTAAAACTGTGTTGAAAGCTGTCGAGGAGAGAAAAACACATAAAAAACAAATAAAGTGCTGGCTTGTTTCAAAGTGAGCATTTACCCGAAGTATCGTCGAGTTGATAATTTGAAGGTGGCACTTCGCCACCGGCTTTGTCAACTACTGCTCGGAAAGCTGAAGTCAAATGTTTAATCACACTCTGGTTTAAACGACCATCCTGCAACGAAAAGTAGCATTAGCCACTGGAAATTTTGTTTTAAAACAAGTTAAAAGAGTGTATTACCGATAATTTCAGTTCCCACGACTTTAACAAGGCTTTCGTAAGGGAAACTTTGCCAGATACCTCGTCTTCTTCGCTGTCAGTGTTTTCCAAAATTTCGTCTAGCAAAGTCTTATTTTTATTGCTTTTTTGGCCGCTTTTTGGCGCTTTAGGCTTAAAATAAACAAAAATACAACAAAAAAATCATTAAAAACCGTTTAAAACTGAGCACTTTTTTCATTTTGTAATTTTATTCTCCGTTTCAATAGTTGGAATAAGGCTGAACAAAAATTGAATAACTTTTAAAATTAAATTCCAAAAAAATATTAAGTACAGTAGACTAAATTAAATTTTAGTATTCTAAAAGTGAATTCAGGTTCAATTTGTAAAACAAGTAGGAGCCTAAATCAACATCAACAACTGGCAGCCAAATCAACGATTTGTTTACCCAATTGTGTCGTGTGTATTCCACAATTATTTTGGTTTATTTGTACGATTTCTCTCACAGACAGTGGAACAATTTGTTTGAAATGTCATGAAAATGTTTTTTCCATCTGCCCAATCGAATGTAATTAAACAGCCAAATATCCTGTTTACAATAACAATCATTACTTTTTTCAGGATATTGATTACATCATCAAATCCAATTGTAATGTAAAGTATCAGTGCGCAATTAATGTGATATTGACGCAAGTTTTTTGTTTTTGTCGCGTTTTTTTGAACGAGGCGCTATTTGCAGCTTGGCGACAATATTTAATGTCGTTAAATAATTCAACGACATTGGAAACTTCTACCGCGCGGGTTTTAATTAAAATTCCAAATTAAAAGCGCAATTCATTTTTTGTCTCATCCCGGCTGGTAAGTTATTGTGCGGCGCCAGGCCAATTTCCAGTAGCGGCGTGCAAATCGCGCTCTTTTCCGATTGGACGCCAGCAGCAGCGTGTGTTCCTCAATACTCATTGTCGCGTCACTCGTGAACGGAAACAGTCGACCAAAAACAAGAAACGCGTCGGCTGTCGGCAAATAGATTGCTCGCGTGTGCGCGGCTGTTCGGTCGTTTCATGAATGCGTTCGGGCTTTTGCTAAAACCACGCTTTTATCGGATTATTTTAGCAGCCACATGAAAAATATGTGTTTTTTTTGCTTTCATAGCTAAAAAACACGCGCGCGATGACTGATTGTTCGGCGGAAGGATCGGAGACCGGCTCGTCGGCGTTAGACGAAGCCGAAGATCCGGTACCGATAAAAGTAACTGACAATTTGGGCGACGCTGCTAAATTCGCATTTTCGGCGTTCGCCGCGACGATTTTGCGATTAGATTTCAATGAAGATTATAACAAGTATGTAATTGACGATTCATTTTTTGCTTGCTGCATACCATGCTCGTTTACTCGCTTACACGTGAAAGTTACATAAAACATCAACTTTATTGCTTGAAAACCATTTTTACTAGCCATAAAACGAAACTTGCAGGTTGCTTAATTTTTTCAGAGATTTTCGCACTTCTACACTTAATTTAATTATTACTCATTTGCAATTGCCTGACAGAACTCGGGAAGCTGTGCATTCGTATTCGGACCAAGGTGCCAACGCAACCGACGACGTTGTACCTTTTATTACCACGCTCAAAACTGACGAATTTATTTCTAAACACGGATCGTTAGTGCTAGCCGCTGATCTCATTTCAGAATTCGTACGCACAGGTAAGCACAGTCAGCCAGGTTTTTTGCTTTATACTTCACAGTCTAATACCTAAAAGTTCACCGTCTGTTATGTATCTCTTCATCATTAGCATTCAGTGAAACTAATGATACGTCTTGAGTGATTCAGGTTGCTACGATGCCAGGTACAGAATACTGCTCAGGCATATTAGCGCATTGCTGGCTGTGTCGTTCGACGATGTCGAAGAATGCGAACAAAGTGTCGTACATCTTTTGGAGGAGACACCTTACGAGGAAAATGAGTAAGCGGAGCAAAAAACTTGTTTCGAAAGTTACATACTGAGCAACTTCTTGAAACTTTCAAGCGATGCAAAAAATGGAGACATTTCGAAGTAAGTTTGGGTCGTGTTTGTGAGTCATTCTGTGTTTGCACTGCTCAAACCGTATCCGATGATCTCGTCTGTACACGGCACTATACATTCGGTAAAACTGTCAATATATTTCACACAAACCTAGCTGAATTCCCAAATGAACGAATTTCAAAAACGAACGAGCGTTTTTTTTTTATCTCGCAAGTCATCAACAGCGAATTTAATGTTGTTTTGAAAAAACGATAAAGAAACGAAAATTACATATATTCACTTCTTCTCGGAGGCGTCGAACCTTCGCTCGGGATAGAAAAAACTTTGTTGGGCTTGTTAAATTATATATTGTTACTATACTGTGACGTATTTATCGAACTCGTTGAACATTTTGAAACAAAATTCGATTATCGAACAGTGGCGAAGTTGATTAATATTTCATAATCGTTAACAGGAGTTCGTTTTCATAATAAGTTTATGCGAAAACACTTTTATTGTCCCGGAAATTTGTGAATCGATGTCCAAAGTTGTTTCTAACGCGAACTCTCCCAGAAAGTTATCAATCGATCGCCGAAGTTGTTTCAAAGCTAAAATTAAGTCTTATAGCCAGTAAAAACTTTAGCTAGCTATTGAAATTAAACGTTTTGGCTCCGTATCTCACGTTTTTCGTATTTCGCCTATGAGGAGGGGAAACGATTTCCTTCATTAATGTATTGATCTTCAAAAGCAAAGACCGGCGTGTACTCGGAAGTTCCTTTTTTCTACTGCTACCAAGCAAATACCAGTTGTAAAAACGTCCGTCGGTATTAATCAAATATACGGACAGTTAGTCGCCCGGCTTATAAAAGTTCAAGCCAGATGCTTGTACGAAATGAGAATTGCGAACGCTTCCGTTTTTAGGCTCCATTGTTCGACGATGTTCAAATTTTGGCGTGCTAACCGCTCGGTTAGCGCACTTTATTCGCCTGGCTCATCAATAAACTTGATTGCGGGGCACATCTCATTAGTATTCCGTCGTTTCTTCGTATTGATTAAACAACTAGCGAGCAAACTTAATGAAGAAACAGTTTTCGGGCTTAAAGTTACAATCTAATCACGCGGCTCCAAATCTAATTAACACTGCGCACGTTTGTGATTGTAAATTTTAATCACAAGCACAGTATGATAGATAGATAGTTGATTGTACAGTAGGAGTCCCTTGCGTGTGATAAAGACAGGCTAGAAGTTTGTAACTGAATTTTTTCAGGGAAGATCAAACGAAACGCAAAAAACGCGAACGAAATAAAAAGATAAAACGATATCTAATGATTGGTGCCGGCGGCACTGTCGGAGGTGTTTTAATTGGTAAGCGATGAGATGAATCGGTCGTTAAAAGCTTTTTGATTTATAAGATGTATTTTTTTTGTTTTCATTAACTTGATTGCTTACACAATAGATTTCCGCAATATATAAAGTGTAGAGTTACATAAGGAAGTGTTTTGAATTCATCATGGTCAGCAAGCTTATGGCTTCCTTGCAGTCCCTCTTTTTAGTTAGTGAAAAAAGACATGAAAGCATAGTAATAGTTGAAAAAATGAATGTTTCGATTTTAGGACTCACTGGTGGTCTTGCGGCACCGTTTTTCGCCGCTGGCGTAGGCATGATAGCCGGCACGGCGGCGGCTGCTGGAATTGCAACCACTGCCGGCGCAGCTATTCTTGGCAGCTTGTTCGGCGTAGCAGGCGCTGGATTAGCAGGATACAAAATGAAGCGACGTGTCGGAGCTATCGAAGAATTCTCAGTTGAAACGCTGAGCAATGGAAAGAGTTTGCACTTAGCTGTCTGCGTGTCGGGTTGGATAGCCGATGAGCGCGAGGACAGCTTTCGATGGGCTTGGCGACATTTGGCCTGCAGCTCCGAGCAATTTTGTCTCCGATACGAATCGAAGTATCTTCTTCAGTTGGGTCAGTCGTTCGAATATTTGATGTCGTTCGCTGTATCCTACGCAATTCAACAAACTTTGATGGAAACGGCGCTGGCCGGTACATTTTATGTTTTATTGCTTACTTTATAAGAAAATGTGCTAATTGACTCGTTTCAGGGCTAATGTCTGCACTGGCTTGGCCTTTAAGCATACTCACTGTCGGCAGTGTGGTTGATAATCCGTGGAGCGTCTGTTGCCGACGAGCTACTGAAGTTGGCTCTCATTTAGCACAGCTCCTGTTGAGTCGCCAGCAGGGCAATAGACCAGTGACCTTGCTCGGATTCAGCCTCGGCGCCAGAGTGATTTATCATTGTTTGATGGAAATGGCTAAAGATAAGAAAGGCCAGGGCATAATCGAGGACGTCGTCTTGCTCGGGGCCCCAGTGGCTGGATCGCCGAAGGAGTGGAAGCTGATGTCGAAAATCGTCTCCGGTCGAATAATCAATGGATATTGCAAGTAAAAAATAAAATTGACAACTTTGCGCAGTACAAACAATAAATGAGTTGATAGTTATGCTAGCGAAATCAGAACTATTTATCGCCTTGCAAAATCAGAAAGAAGAAGAAAGAAGAAGTTACCGCGAAAAATCACCAATCTGTAATTGTTTTTTGCACATTTTAGAACGGATTGGATGCTGAAATTTTTATACCGGACGATGAACATACAATTTAGCATAGCGGGTACGGCGCCGGTTGTTGTCACTGGTTGTACAAAAGTTGTGAATGTAAATTTATCGCATATTGTAAGTTCTTAGACATCTGCTTTTTCTTTCCCTGTTTGCTCACTTATTTGTTGTTTTTTTTATACAGATTCAAGGTCACTTGGATTACCAACATAAATTAACAGAAGTTTTAACTGCGGTCGGTATCAAATCAACTCCACATTCCTCTATGTCTTTTCCTGATTTCAACAACGTTACAAACCGATCATCATCCTCGTTGACCGTTAGTTCAGACGGTGGTGTCAAAAATGTTGTAGATTCTAAATCGTAGAATGGATAGCCTTCGGTCTTCATTGTGCTCAATCTTTTATTATAAATTTATCCTCATATTTTTCCTATCGGTTATTTTTTCGAAAAAAAGTTTTATTTATTTACTGGTCATTGTGAGAATAATAAAATCTATTTTTATCAAAGTTTGTGATAAATTTAATGCTAAAGTAGGTGTGTCATATACCCTGGTAAGTTATTAATCAAGGTTGTAATTATCAGTAAATGAGGAATAAAGTGAAGCAAGAAACAGTCCGGATAGATCATAGACAAATATGCAACAAATTGCTTGAAAATGTCATTAGACCTATTCACAGACAACGCAAAATAAATAAAATATAACATACCGGTGATAATGATATTGCTTGCCGTGAAAAAACCCAACAATAAAATGCTTCAATTCACACGAAGAATTTTACTTATCATTTCATGAATGTGCGCAACAAGTAAATCAATGTCACACCAGTTCTGCTTTTTCCAGTAGTAAACGTTTATGATGATAATTTTTGTAAAATTTATTTTTCTCAGATACTTAGGTTTAGGCTTAGAATTAGGTCCTAGAACCAGACTGTCTCGATCCGTTATCCTAATAGCCTACGCTCCACGTTATATCAAAAGTTATATTGTGTATTAACGTTTGTTCAAATTTTTTTGGTTTATAAAATTTAATTATTGTAAAGTTCCATTTTTAATGCAAGTTCATTATTTCGATTTAAGCCGTCATCGTGATTAGTCGGTTCGTCTGCGTGCTGTCTAATATGATACTAAAACAACTAATTTTGCTTTTGGTGATAAAAATGGTGGAAAGCTCTTGCGAAGATGAGGCAAAGAAGAAATTTATAAACAGTGTCCGCTACAGTATGCCAGGTCCAGGTATGTGCATCGTCGTCGTCGGCGAAATGAAAGATGAAGCGCAAGCAGCCTGCCTGTATGCCAACATGTCGCTGCTGTTGCCGGACAACAAGGAAATTGTCTTCAAATTGTGGCAGAACGCATGTCTACCGAATTGGACACGACTGTGGATATTCGAAGAGAGGAAAGAATGCAGGATTTTAAATCTACTAGAATCCAATGACGAATTAACAGAAGACTGTTATCAAAGACTTTGATTTATTTGCCAAACGCACACTGCAATTTCAACAACATCGACTTCGACTTCGTCATCTTCCGATACCGTGATAAAATCGCTGATTACGCTGACCACACATCAAACGCAACCTCGCTAAACTCATCCATGCAACCGCATGAAGCAATCGAAAGCACTGATCGGAATGTCGATACTAAAGAAGAACTCATTTTCATCGCAGCTGTAATCGTCGTGTTTGGTTGCGTTTGAACGATCGTCGGTATGTATTGCCTGGTACAGAAAAAAAAGGAGAAATCTAAATCGGTAATTCAAACAATTTCAACGTCGAATGTGGATCGAGAAATTCCGGAGAAAATCGTTAAAGTTGAAGATACTCAAGCTCTAGCGATCGCTGTAAAGATAAAATCAACGAAATCTACATCGTCGAAAAAACCTCCATCGGTATTAATACACGAAAGTTTAAAATCAAAGCCTAATGTTGTTGTTATTGATTTGTTTTTTATTTACTGCTACATGTTTCGTTATTCATATTATGCTTGTTAATCAAATTACTGTGAATAAAAAATTAAGCCTAAAACAGAATAACAGACAGAATACCAAATCAGGTCCATTGACAAAATTTGATAAATAAACCAGCCACTAAACGTTTATACAGACAGAAATAAATTGAATGCAAAGGCAGTCATGTTAAATCATATGAGGTAGTTGCATTAAAGCTGTTTGAACATCTGCAAGATTCGAGTAACACAACAATAAAACACAATATTTTTATTAGTAATCAATACAGGAAAATGTAGACAACAAACAAATTGCAACGAGTACAGTGAAATAACAAACCAAACTGTTAGGCAAAATAATAATTTATTCCTCTTTCGCGTTTGCACTGTGACGGATCTGATGACGATGATGCTTGTGATGTTTACGAGGATATTTTCGCTCACCTGGAATCGCATTGTCTTGTCCCTTTATCGCAACAGTTAATTCCTCGTCTATGGTATTGAACAGCAAATTCGTTCGACTTGTTTTAAACCAATCGGTAAAACAGACGTCTTTATTTTCGATGAAATTCGTGAATCGTAAATTCCTGATACATTTTAAATGTTCGTCAATGAAATGCGCTTGGACTTTAACCGTTCCGTGGCTTTGAGCGCTCGATTCGGATAAAATTCGACCCGTTTCTTGTAGCATCGTATGATATTCGTCCATTTTTCGCAAAATCACCCAACCATTGTCTTGTATTCTTTCAAACTGAAAATTTTGTTTTCTGCTAAATTTATTCAGTAAATGTAAGATGTGATGCGAATCTCCCTGAAATGAAAATAGTCAAACATTTTGCATCAATGACGAGTTTATCAGCATGAAAATGTGAATTTCAAAACCGAAACAACAAGATCGCTTTGAATAAAAGTTGCAATCATACTTCAGCCATGACCAATGATGCATGCAGATCGATAGTTTGACCTAGCGTCTTGTTTAAAGCCACTATAATATCGTTTAAAGCGGCTCGAAGTATTTCGATTAGTTTTGGAATATGATCTAAAATTTCAAATAACGAACAAAAAAATTGTCAGCAAACCTTGTTTATATTACCATTAAACCTTCGTTTCCATGAATCGACTTCGTTTTGTGAATTTTTGAATAAAATTACGCTAAACTGATTGACACTTTGAAGAACGTTCGTGTGGAATGTTTTTCGGTTATATCGGCTGAGAGTTTCGCACATCGCACGATCTAGATCGTTTATCGTTTGAAAATTCGTATTCACAATAAATTTCGCGTTCATCGCTTGTATTTCGTTCATCGCATCGCATTCAACATTTATTTTCTGCAGCGACATTTTTTTTTACAAATTACACACGGTACCACCGCCCAGCAGATATTCAACGATACAATAATCAAAAAAGTGTAAAGTGCTTCTTAACGCAAGCACTTTATTTATATTTTCCGCAATAATAATAATAATAATAGTAAGTTCTCGACTTCAAAACTTGAAGGTGTAGTACAATTTTAAACAGACAACGACTTAGATCATTAAACAAATCACA
>JAQGBA010001461.1:0-14732 GCA_034698125.1 Prionchulus punctatus | reverse complement strand
ACATACTGAACTGTGTTTTTACTTTTTGGCACGATACCAATTATTTTATGAGATTAGGATCGTTTGCATTTTTGTAGATTAGAAAAATATTCGTATTTTCGTAGACTAGAAGAACGCTTTATCCGCGCCATTTTTGTTTTGTTTTTTGTTCAATCAAAGAAGAGTTTTGTTTTGTTTTGTTCGAAGAAGTTGTTGGAGAATAAAACTGGTATTCATTATCAATCTAGCTGAAATTGGTATAATAACGCCAAATTTTTGCTTTTACTGGCAAATCAATTTTCAATATCTGAAGTAATGTAGCACGTTCAAAAACTTTAGTGACTAAACCGACGATACGAAGCGGGCAATCGTAATCTAATAAATATAGCAAGGAAATTTATGACCATTGTGTTAGTTCGTAACAGCGACGAGTATAAAAAATGCAATTAGACAAGTTGGAATATAAACAAAAATGAAAACTGCTGGAATAAATCGACAAACCTATAAATTGTAGGTAGAATGTGAAACATATCAAATAGAATACTCTACGATTCATGATTGTTCAGAACAAAGTTGTTCAGTGGTCGGTCGGAATTTGGATTCATGTGATAGCATAATAAATTCGTACGTAAACATAGGCCAGTTAAAGTTTGTGCTTCACAAAAGCATGGCAGGAACAGAGATAAAGTCATGTTTTGACGCAAAAATATAGAACGGATATTAGACATTACATACAGTACAAATCATCGATGATTAAATAAATGAAAAACAAGCAAATAAGACAAAAATTAGACAGGGGATGAAAAAGGTATAGCTATAATGAGATTTGATTGGGCCATATCTAAAATATTTTAGTTAAAATTACAAAAAATATTGAATACAGTCAATGCAATTTTTATGAGTCATTTGTTAATGAGTTAAATGAAAATGTTGGATAAGATGTGTGCGAACGATTTGGAACCTTTCCCAAAATTGCCTTCAAATGAGCATTACAAATAAATCAAAAGTGTAAGTGTAAAGTCATGCCTTTAGACAACCGCGAGGCAACCATAATCATCGTATCATAGTTATTAACGACACTTAAAAAAGCAGAAGAACAATAAAGGGAATATGTTCCAAGCACTTTTTCGTATCATTGAGCGGAAAAACGAAACCTTTTGAAAACTTATTTAATTGCAACCTCGTGCATACACAGTAACTCTATTTCAACTTCGTTTATAAAAGCAAACTGAATTGAATTGAAATGATTAAATTTTCATGGTTTGGAGTCATATGTAATGTAATAATTTTGCTTCAAAATAATTATATCCTTATTCATGATTTCGTAAACTACTGCATCTTTAAAATCCTGCATAACAATCTCACACCTTGTCTCCTCAACTCGCTAACGATTATGCAAGAAAAATTAGGTATTTGACGCTTTCGATAAATTAATATGTAAAGTGTGCGAATTTATATTTCCGTTCGGAAAGTAGATTCGGTCGCGAGCAGTCGGTTCTTTTGAACTCGTTTCAGTGTTCCAATAATGATTGTTATTGACGAACTTGATCTAAATTTATTTGTGATTTTGGTGCTTACGCTAACATTACTCGTCGGTTTTGTATTAACGATTATCATTTGCTGCGAAGAGAGGAAGAATAAATCGTGTTGGAATGCGAACGATACTGAGCAAAAGGGGAAAAAGCCAAACGCCGAACGTGAGGATGATACAAAGAGACGAACGGAATCGCAACAAACAGAGAAAAAATTAAAGACGGATCGTGATGATCCAAAAAAACGAAAGGAATCGCAAGATACGGAGAAAAGGCTAAAGAAGGAGCGTGATTATACAAATAAGACAACAGACACAGAAAAGGTGAAATCGGAACACGATGATCCAAAAAAGAAAGCGGACGCGCAACCATCAGATAAAAAACGAAAAAGTGAAGATGATCGAGAAAAGAAAAAGGCCTTCGAAGACCAAAATCGCATGAAAGTGGACGAACCAAAACCGAATGCTAACACGAAAGGCCAGACAGACTTTGCTAAAATTCACGATTATAAAACTTTGGTCGGTCCGCAAGTAATGAATCCAACTGTCATTAATAAGTAAGCGGTACTTGCTTCTGGTTGTGGCAGTCTTTGAAAGTTTAATTATCTATTTTTAGACATGGTAAGAACAGAGCAGCATCCTCACCACAATTACCGGCAGCTCAGACGATAGGGTTCACCATTTACACGGACAGTCGAAGAATGGAACTCGAAAATAAAGCAGCCCGCAAAGTACCGCCGAAAGTAGTTGATCAAAGAAAAGACAAGGATGATCAAATGAAAGCACCGATATGGATGTCTAAAACTAAAGATGTGCCTAAAGTACCAGCATCATCGACATCGAAAGTAACTTATACTACTCCAACTTCGCCAAAATCTGCATTGCCGCGTTCACGAAGCGACGACAGTAAAAAATATATGAATATTTCTCGACAAGCCCCGCTGTTCCCACTCGATACAATACCAAGTAATTTAGAAGCGAATTGTCATTTATAAAACATTTATCATATTGCGTTTTTATCACAGAAAAGAAAACCGCTCGCGCTGATAGTTGGGCATTTCAAACGCAATATGGGATGCAGAAAAATGGAACTGATGAAAAGTCGAAAGAAGCGAACAGGACTCGAAACAAAAAGGGAGATGGGCTAAAGTATACTTTATGGGAACAGAAGAATGAAATAAAACGAATATGATTTTCGGATTCTCCGCCCTCGAAAACCCCTAAAAACAATCGAAATATGCGGCGCTCGCGCAAGATTCGGGAAAAAATTTTTTTATCTGAAAAGTGGAAAAATGATCGATTTGCACTAAAGGCTCACGTGCTTAGGCTTAGGCTTAGGCTTAGTTTTGGCTTAGGTTTAGGCTTAGCTTAGGCTTAGGCTTAGCTCAGGCTTAGGCTTAGGCTTAGCTTAGGCTTAGGTTTAGGCTTAGGCTTAGGCTTAGGCTTAGGCTTAGGCTTAGGCTTAGTCTTAGGTTTAGGCTTAGCTTAGGTTTAGGCTTAGGCTTAGGCTTAGGCTTAGGCTTTGCTTAGGCTTATGCTTAGGCGCAGACAAATTTGCGTTTTTCGAAAAAAATTACAGTTACTTTATCAATAAATTTTAGTCACTTTTTCAAAAAATTTTTTTTCTAAATTTGTGCGAGCGCCACATAATATCGGTGATTTTAGAGGTTTTTGAGTATGGAGAATCCGATAAAAGTGGTATTTTTATGAAATTTTTCTGTTCCCATAAAGTATACATGCTCCCAAAATATTAATGCAAACCTTACATCCGAATGAATCGCCGGGAATTCTACAAAAACCTCGTCCTGGGTACGGCCCTCTTACGCCAAAACACGGTAAAATAAAAGTCTTAGACCTCAAAATTATGAAATAATAAACGCTGGTTTACGAATTTTTTGGGGCGAAAAAAGATGTTCGCACCGATTACATTGAGTTTCGAAATGAAATTAGTCTTGATAAGAATGATGAAGAGCGCGGTAAACAAAAGGGTACGGAGGATCGCAAGAAACGCAAAGACGCAGTGACGGAAAAGCAGGTGGCAAGGAGGGAGATGGAGGCAAAGAACGTGAGAAGAGTATAGAAATAGAAAACGATCGGAAACAACCGAAAAGCAAATCTCCAAGTAAATATCATAACACAATTCCACGGGGTAAAGCAATCGGAAAAGAATATAAAGAAAGTGTTTATCCATGGGACAAAGATTCGTAATGAATTTTTTTGTCTTCGTTAATATTACTAGTGTTTAATTTGTTTCAAAGGATTAATATATATACTTTGTTATTCACATTTTTATCTAAATTAAACCATTTTTTATCATACAGGTATGTATCCAACCAATTTAGGTTTATAGTTGCTTTCGGTTAGTTTTCATTTCTAAAATCCCAAAGAAGAATTGCTAGAAAATGGCTATTTATAGCACATTTTTGGACCGAATTTCAAACCGGAATAAACAAAACAAATAACTACTACTTTAATTAACAAAATAATTTTAGAATCAGAAACAGTTTTTTTAATCAAAATTTACAACATTAACGTATCATGTCAAATTTGATAAAATTTCTTTCTGCAATAAACGTAAACGCAAATTAATTATAACTTCGAAAAGGCAACGGGGTCTTTTTGCTTAGAAGCAATCGCCATTGCTGCTTTCATTAGATCTTCACTTTGCAGCATGCACATATTCCAAATTGCCTGCAAGATATTCAGATGAAATAGGTCAAAAATCTAAGTAAATTCATATAATACGGGCACGAGCTCGTTGTAACCAAGGATAAAATAGTAGAAAAAACAAAATTTTGTTTAATCAATTACCATGTAGTCTAGACTTTCTTCTACGCTATGATCCCGGGCATAGTTTAATTGAACTTTAGTTCCCTGAACGGCAATTGGGCTTTTGCTAGCTATTAAACTGGCCATGCTGAACGACGCGGTCATAAGTTCTTCTTTTGATGCAAATAATCGACTGATCATCCCTTAAAATTTGGCACGTTATTTATAATCAAAACAGGTTCCACTGCCAAAACGTGTTACCTAATTGTTTTGCCTCTTCGGCTCCAAACATTCTCGAAGAGAAGCTCAATTCACGTAGCAAACTTTCGTTGCCAGTTATTTTCGGTAAACGTTGCAAGTGTCCAACATCAGCAGCCAAACCCAATTCAACTTCCTTAATAATAACAAAAGATATCAAAATTAGTCACCGAAAATGCATATAACAAGCACTTTAATTTGAAACATGGAATCTTCGGTGGCGTAACGAATATCAGTTGCAGTTATTAAACCTGTAGCGCCTCCGAGGCATGCTCCGTGAATGGCAACAATTACTGGTTTGGAACACTGCAGTGAAATAAATTTTGAAAACATTTCCCAAATCAACAAAGTAAAACGCACGAAAGGCGTACCTTTTCAATTGCAGTAAAAGAATCTTGATATTTTTTCAGTAAAACTTTCATTCGTAATGCCTTTCTCGCGACGTCCATTTCGGTTTCGCCCGTTACCCTTTGCGCCATGGATGATATGTCCATTAAGTCGATCCCGGAGCAGAATCCTTTACCAGCGCCCGACATTACAACAGCTCGACAGTCAGCATCGTCGGCTAGGAACTTAAAACAGTCTCCAATCTCCCTTTAAAGCAAATTTTCAATTTATCATTGAATATCTTATCGTAAGGCATTGCCAAATAAATCATCAAACAAATTTTCGAAACAAGTTTTAAAATCGTACTACTAGCAACAAAGCCATACGAGCTAAATTTCAATTCATGTAATAAAACAATTAACCATTTCCCTCAAAAATGCATATAAATTTCGCATACTGTGCAATCATAAATTAACTCTAGCAATAGAAATTCTGCTTACATCCGTTCAGTTACTTACATACAGTTTGAACTATAAAAGTTTGTGCTTACATCCATAGTTTGAAATTTAATGCGTTTCGCTTTTCGGGTCGGTTCAATTCAACGTGAACGACGTGCGACGACGGTCGCGTAACCAAAAGATGCTCGAATTTTGGAATGTGGTTTTGCATGTTAGAATAAAATGCTTTTGCAATTTTAACACTGTTCATTGCAGTTCTAGAACAGAAAATAGTATTTTCAAAGAAAAACAACAGTATTTTAAACGGCGGGCGTTGAATTAACACTAATAACTCAAAGTATATTTCGAATGCACTGGAAAAATTATAAATTCGCTTTTAACAAAAGTAAGAAATTCGTTTTTTAAAACTTTTGCACAAAGTTCTTTGTTATAATCCGAAATTGCTTCATATGACTGACGACGCTATACTCTGATAAAGATTCGTGTTAATAAAACGTATGTTGTATATAAAACATCGAGTTTATAAATTGTACGTTAGCGTCAAATCATTGACATAAAAGTGCTATGGAAATGGTTTTTTCTTGTTTTATCTTTCAGAATTGTTTCTGTATTTTCCAGAGTCTCGACTTCAGCTTGTTTCTAACGGTATATTATTTTGTTTGCAACGATACGTTTTGAGTTCCGTGCGATTTTAAGAAAATCACACGATCTTTCTTTGTTTCCTCGTTTCACCTGAACGAAGAACGCAGAAGAATTATAATTTACAGCGTGATAGCTTTCAATTTCGTTATTTTACTTGAATCAAAATTATCGAATCTTATGTAATCAAAAATAACACTTCTCTATTTTGAAAGTCATATGTAAATAAAAAACGAATAACAACGAACTCTTTCTTTGAAAAATAACTCTTTGTGAACTCGTTTCAGTTTCCTCGATTGTTTTTCAAACGCGTTAACTGGTGCATAATAACGCATTTTAAAATAATCGCTGTTTAGACCCAGTCTAAAAATAGTAAATGTATTCGAACAACATGGAAAGTTGCATATTTTGTTGCGCCCTTCAAAAATCTGAACGATCATGGCAAATCGAAAGACATTAATTTTATGAAAAATAAGAAAAATTCATAATAAAAAACTTCTTTCTTACGACGAAAAGATGTTTTCTCGAAACTGTCGCGCAATTACACTAGCATTGACACGATTTCTAAAAGTGTTCAACTTGTTTCTAACTTACAACATCATTAGCAATCTTTGACAATGAAACGCATGCAGTTACTCAAACTGTACGAATTGTGACCTGAAAACAGCAAATTTTCCGCATGATATCTCTCGGGTATCGATACTGCCACGCAACAGATCCAATCAACTATTTATCTCGTGCGAAATTTAATTCAAGCCGCGAAGGTAAAATTATTTCATTCCGCTAATTTTAAAAGTCTATGTACGTCGTTCATTAATTTGATTTGCTTTTTTTATACCGAAACGTAAAAGTGTTTGATTTACATTAATCATTGGTTCAATTCTTGTCGCATATCGTTTCATTCGAGATTCACGTTCATCAGCCATAAACCAAATCCAATGTTTGCTTTTTACTATGTACGACCCACAACTTCGCGAAATACTAATTTTAAGTTGATAATTTACGTTTATGTTTTTCACTTTCGTGTTTGATCTCAATTATCGTCTTGGTTTCGGCTATTTTCTGAAATTTATGAGCCATAAAAGTATCTCCTTTCGTTACAAGCGGCCGAGTAACGAACAGCGAATATTCAGTTATTAATGAGTTTTTTTTTTACTCGAATGAACGAATAATGCGTTCACATTTTATATTTTTTCCACTCTATCCCGAGGCGTTTCAGAAAACTCGAATATTAATAATGTTTTATGTTTCGCCATGCTTTATATTAATTAGTCATATCCCAAACAGTGAAGTGAAATTTGTTTAGATATTCTTAGAAAGTGTTTCACGGACTGAATCAATATACATGAAACGGGAAGGGTCTCGATGGTTTCGATTTTAGCTCAGTTTAAGACAAAACGCGCTGATAAATTGGCTTTTGAAAAAGGCTATCAACTCTTTTTTATTGACATTCAGGAAATGCCTGCCAATCATGATAACATTGACGTTAGTCGACATCACCATTGTAACGCGTATTGCTACTGTAAGTTATTAATTTTTCACGCAATTTCTCTTGTCAACGGTTAATCAGAAACCGAACCGTGATCAAAAATTTTTTCATCACTATCACGTATCCTAGAGGTGCGCCCGTTTGTTTTTTGCGGCTCCTTTTACGAAACAATTTATTGCCATCATAAACACACGATAAAACATTTTTTTCTGTGGATAATTCGATTGTTTTCGAGAAAATTTTCTTTCGTTAATTTTTTTGAAGAACGTTATTTAAAGCATTTACGATTAGTGCTTTGATGCTATCTACAGTATGTTGAAAATCGACGCTAAATAGTACTACCCGTGCGGCGCATTTGCCGCAAGTGTCCCCGTGAGAAGCTTTCGAGAGATAAAAATCGCTTCAGCATTGTTAAAGCAAGAGCCGAAAATTCGGCACTATTGCGGGAACTTTTGTACAACAAACCAATGATTCGGCCCGACGTACACGTTCATTTTTTATTCCACTGTTATATTTGCAGTTTCCAGAAAACAACATTGTTTCTTTATGGGAAATTTAATAATGTTTTACTACCAGCAATGATAGTAAACGATTTCAAATTTGTCCATGAATAAAAAAATTCTGCGTGTTTTTTCCCCACGATGTTATCGCATGACAAATAAGCCAGTAACAATTCAGCTTTCTCTTTATTCCGCAATCTTCATCGTTTCGAAATAAAAGATTGATTCCGGTTAACGTTTTGTCAAGTTCTGACGCCTCGAACAAGAGAATCTTTTTGCTACCATTTTGCCACTCGTGTAATGTTCATTAAACGAAAAGCATTTCGTTTCGGTGGGCGTTTCAAGGAAGAAGAAAACTTCACTAAAATTTCGCTTTGCAAGTATATTTTAATTGCTTACTTTCAAACGTCAATTTGAGGTTTGAAAAAGCGACATATCGAGCACGTAACTCAACCTGGTTCGAACCGCAAACATCATGATAAATAATTCGACATTAACGATCGATCGAGAATGTAAATCAATTGAAGAGGAATATCCTGATATCGTGGATTACGTTCTAGTTAGATTGGTATTCGGAATTCTATATTCGATTATATGGTTATTATGCGTTATCGGCAATTCGACGATTCTCTACGTAGCATTGAACAAAAAGGTCTCGTTTACGGTTCGTACGGTTTTCATAACGAGTTTAGCCGGATCGGATTTAATAATTGGAATTATGTCGTTGCCAATAACAGCCGTATCGGCTTTCACCAGAGTTTGGCCATTCGCCGAAGTTCTATGTTGGTCCGTTGGATTCTTTCAAGCCAGCAGCATATTTATATCGAGTTTTACATTGACGGCGATCGCCGTCGATCGTTATCATCTCATCATTAATCCAGCTTCCAATTATATAACTTACGAACGTGCTAGATTTATTGTCGTTTTCATTTGGTTCATCGGTTATTGTTTCGCATCGCCGTTAATTATATTCGTCAACTTGGAACCGGACGCCGACGTTTGCGGTGTATTTTGCGCTGAAAATTGGCCGTCAAAGATTTCGCGACGATTTTACGGGCTTAACGTATTGTTGCTGCAAGTCGGCTTACCGGTGCTAATTAGCAGTATTTGTTACGCGTCCATAAGTCGACGACTAGCGCGACAAATCGCGTTTCGAAAACATTCGACGATTTTGCCCGAAGCCGAACGTCGTTTAATTAATCGACGACGACGTACGAATTTGATGATGTCCTTGATGGTCTTGTTCTTCGTTTTAGCGTGGTTGCCGTTGAACATTATTAATTTATTGCGAGATTTCGAATTTTTTAGTTTCGAAGAATTTTTCAACTTAGTTTTCGTATTGTGCCATTTGACATCGATGACATCTTTAGTTTGGAATCCAATAATTTATAGTTTCTTCAATAAACCCTTCAGGACCGCGCTCAGAACTTGGTTAATTCCCATTCGAATGTGGTATCGTAAATCATTTCGTCTGACGCAAAAATGAATTCTTTATTCGCTTTTATATTTTATCGACATATTTGCAACTCTTTTTAAATTAACGTGTACCCATATTCTGCATTTATAACGAAGACATTTGCTTAAATTTGTCATATTTTACCATATCGTAAAATTTTTTTCCATTACAGTTCGTTATTGTTCATTCATACACATCGACTTGCTGGCGCTGTTGCAATTAGTTATGAATTTAATTTGTAATCACCTTGTTACATTTGCTGTGACATAATTTGATGTATGAATTATTAAACACGCATTGTTACTTTCCAATACTTGGATGCGTCATGTGTTTTAATTAATCGTCGATTTTGCAGCAAGTCTAATAATTTCTTAATGTTAACTTCTGCTTACATTGTTACCTTCGCACGAATTTTGGAGCCGAAAGATAAAGTAGTGAAGACGTAAAAAGCTTCCAAACAAAAAAAAACACTTCGGTCCTGGTGGTTGCTGTTAATATTATTTGGACAAAAAACAAGGTTTTTGAGAATATATTGCATTTACTTTTATGATTATTTATAATAGTCATAAAATTTTTAAAGTTGATTTATTATCGTTCGTACAAACGAACATTGATACAGCAACTATTATTTACATTTTTGCCGACAAACAAAAACATAATTTTTCATAAATAATGACAAAACGAAAGATAATTTATGTCGAAAAGTAACCGATTATCAACTAAGTAATTTTTTCATTAGGTAAATAATGTGAAAAATTAAAAAATTACGGCATCCATTCTCATTTTTCGTTGGGTTCGCAAAGAAATGATTTTGTCGAACAAATTCGTAACTTGTCGCAGTCGTTGCAAATGCAGTCGTCTTTTTCGAATTCGAGCATGTGATAAGGGCACATTTCACTTTCGAAATGTACGATATCAGTTTTATTCTTAATGCAGCAAACGCATTCCCAATCAATGTAATTATTCCCCGTCGACCACAAGTTTCGTTTTTTCAATCGAAATAATTTCTCTAAAACTGATTTCCATTGGAGTAGTTTCTCGAAATTTAATTCTAATTCCCACGGTAAAATATTTTGTATAATTCCATTGCAAAAATCTTCGAAAATTTCGTGAAATTGTCGAAAATTTATTTGACACGAATTTCGTTCCTCGTTCGTATAACATTCAATCAACGCTAGATAGTTTTCGGGCGAATAATATTTACGTCCAAATATATTGAAATTCGGATCAATCATGAACCATTTTTCTTGCAAAACGTTATCAACGTCAATGATTTGATTTGATTCGTTTACAAAAATTATTTCGCTCAAATATGAACCGCTAGAAACTTGTAAAGGAATTGCATCAATTTTTGCAATAATTGTTTTGCCTAATGTACGATATTGAACATTTAAACTTGAATTCGACAACATTTGACCATAAATGGGGGGAAATCCGGCAGAATGAAATGCTGATTTCAGGCTTAAACTGTACATTTCGTTACCACTTTTTTCTTCCAAAATTTTACCCCAGTCGGTTAAGTCTGCGTTCTTGAACGAATATTTTTGAACCAAACTTTTCACAAATGCCCGCCAAAAATCATTAATAGAGTTTATCATACGAAAAAATGTTTCTGGAACGATGTAACAAGTATCGACGATATCGTCGGTTGAGTTGAAAACATTTATATAGGAAATCCCCGACGCAATTGAATACAAATTGCGTCGTTGCATATTATATTGCGAACTAGAATATGAACCGTAGTCAATCGGATGAAGATGCATCACAACTAAGTCGGTTAAATACGACGTAAACCCTTCCTGAACGCATATTTCTTGCCAATTTTTTATTGTAACGAGGTTTCCGATCCAATGATGAACGATTTCATGCGTCAAAATTCGATAGGATTCGGCACGACCAGTTATCATAAAACGTCCGGTGACTGTTATTAAACCAATATTTTCAATCGCTCCGTGAGGATGATGGTAAACGTTAATGATACCAAGTTTAGATAAATCGTACGATAAATTGAAAGTTTCTTTGATATATCTTAGAATTTGTCGCGTTTCGTTAATTTGCCAAACGTACTGTTTGATAGACTGAGAATTTGAAAAAAACAGTTCAATAATCGGGTTTTCAAATGAATCGACGAATTCGGAAAAATTTGCCAACACGGCAATCGCAGTAATGTATGTTGAAATTTTTGGGGTTCTTTTAAAACAATCAAGTCTCATTTTTGCGAATTCGTGAGATTCTTTTTGTTCAATTTCCATATTGCTTCTGGCTATGGTATCCAACGAGTGACCGACGCAAATGTCGAAGGTTGCCTTTAGAGATGGTTGATCGAAACAAGGATATGCCATTCTCGCATTACGCATTTGAAATAAACTTGTAACTGCCCAACTATTTTTTGCCTCAGTTCTGAGTATTAAACCGCCATCACCCTCGTTAACAGTGCCAAAATAATGTCCAAAACGAAGAACGTAGGGAACGTCCCGTGTCAACGATCGACTAAAATTAAGAACTAAAACTTGATTCATTCGATATTCTGTAATTTCCTCCGGGCATAGGTATTCGAGAACATTTGAACAGCGAAACAAAATAATAGATGAAGTTGAAATCTTTATCTTTTCGAAATCAACATTAATAAGTATTGTATTCGTTTCGATTGTAACTAATATAATTATCGATGTTTCGCCTTCGAAATTCGTCTGATTGTTCAACATCGTTTTCCAGTTATAATGAACTGGAAAAATGCCGTTCATTTTCTTCGTGTCCGACATTTTTCGTTCACTTTCCGCGTCCACGCCGGGAAAATCAAGACGGGAACTTCGACCAATTGTAGTTTTGATCGGAGTACATTTGTCATCGTTTATCGATATCCATTGTCTTTGTTTCAAAAAGTTCGAACAGCTTATAGCTTCGTTACGGTCTAAACTTCTAACGATAACCAATGCAACAAAAGTTGAAATGAATATCAAAATTACTACGCTTGCGACGGCTTTGAACATACAAAATCGGGACATTTTCGATTGGTCTGGAAACAAACTGGGTGAAGCGTTAATGAACTCTTGTGCTTTATATTGTGCAAGGATTGACGAAAAAATAAAGGTTAAAAGTGACAGAAAAAGCAACACAAACAATTAATTACTCCCTCAAAAATATAACGCATTAAACGCAAAAAGATTAGAGAAATGAGTTTACATTTAAACGAGATTTTTATTCTTTCCAAAAAAACTTGGATGTACAGAAGAAGATATGAAAAGCGTCTGATAAATTGCTTCCGATAATGTTTTTTATTCAAAAAAGTTTCAAGACAATGATTGATACTATGCAACGACAACAGCAGCGGCTTATTTACGTACTGTAGTTTAATTTTAGTAGTGTGTTTCGTCGTCCTTGTATTTTTAGAAACAAATTTAAACGAGTTTGCTTCCATTAGTTAAACACAGATAAGCATAATTTTAATAACTGATTTATAGCTGATCTTTATAGTTTAGGGCGCACATACATAGAAAATACAAAATACGGCACAAACGTTTCACATAAAATCGAGGTTTAATCTTTTTCTGACTTGTCGGTTGACCTTTTATGAACGGATTTCGTTGTTTTCGTTGATTTCACCGTTTTTTGAGAGATAGATACTGGTGGTCTTGCGGAATTCGGATCATTACGTGATTTGCTGCTCGGAGTTGCTTCAACGTTCATAAGTCGTTCGTAAAATCGTTTCTCCAATTCGTCGTATTCGTGTTCGTCGTCTTTCTGCGGTGCGTTTTTGAACGGATCCTAGGACAAAAAGAAAAAGATTTATTCAAAAAATTTAAAAAAAAACCTATTAATTACCTCTAATATATCTGGGGGTATTCTGATCAGTTTTACGCCGTGTGGTAGTTTATGCTTCTGCAGGTCGCCACATTTACGAAGTTGAGCCGCCGTCCATCCTTTCGTTTTCGCTATCTGGTCGTATCGTCGATCGTCGTGCTCACGTTTAGGCGTTTCTGCCGGTATGAACAAACTATGCGATGGTTTAGCCATGACGAGAGAAAAATCGCCGAACCGACCGTTCACTGAATCAGTCGATCTAGTACAATGAAAAATTGTGCCAACATCGAGTCATCTCACGTTACAAAGCACGTTGTATCCTGGACATGCAGGTTCACGAGTTCGCTGCAAGTATTCCTGAAGACTATAGCAACGCATCGCGTTTCTCCTCGACTCCGCCTACTCAGGGCCATGATTGTTGACGATTTGTGCTGAAAAAAATGTGTGCTTTTAATATGTTTCATAAATTTGCAGTCATGGCTAAAGCTGCAAAGTGCATAAAACGCCGCAGAACTATTTGCACCACTACAGGAGTATTTTGTTCACGAGGTATAGTGTCAGACAAAACTGAGATATTGCCGGTCACTGTCAGAGACTGTGAACAGTCTTGGAAAACGCGAAGTCATGGTGGTCAACACTTAACAGAAATGTCACCTGGCATATTATCTACAAATAACACGCTGCAGGTTAATTTCCGACGGTGTTGCTTTTGTTTTTTGCTCAACGGCCACTAACATCATCATAGAGCATGGTGAAGTATTAGCTGTCCATGATTCTGCTTTAGCTAGTAACTTAGGTGATGTGGGCGGTTGCAAGTCACAAACAGAATTTTGCGAAGACCCATTTCATGCAATTCTTTGGGATGCAAGTGTGTTTCAAGACATGTGTCCTATGGAAGTGATTAGCAGGCACTTGGGAAGAATAAGTGGATTACACGTCGTCATAGAAGACATTCAAGGAGCATTTACAATTCAAGAAAAGGTACAGTTGTGCGATGGAAGTACAGCTTACACAACCGCTCAGGGAGTAGCCCTACAAGCTGACAACATGTCGATAGTTGAGAAACTTTGGGACAAGACTGATAGTAAGGTGGCTTATAAATCGCATCATCAACCTGTACCCAAAAACCAAAATTTATCGGATAATAGGGACCCTGTTAACTCAAAATTACAGTTCCTTGAGGGGAAATTTACGCTGCTAGAGCAAACAAATTTCCGAAATATATGGTCTGAATTATTTCTGCTTTTAATTATAACAATCTCTATTTATTTAATATTTCGTTCTCGCTTAAAATTCGTTGTGCGATGACTTGTATCCTTGTTTAAAGGAGAATTTTCTTTCTGAGTTATTTTTGAAATTTCACAACGCTGTAAATTATTCCCCTGTGTAATCATTTAACATAGAGGTCAATGTTTCGTTTAAGTGGTGTGTAAAGAGACTGGTTTGACTTGATATACTGTAGGTAGGTGTTGACAGTAAAACAAGATGAGAGTAGAGCTTTATTGAGTAAATGGAGCTACCAAAA
>JAQGBA010001460.1:0-14737 GCA_034698125.1 Prionchulus punctatus | reverse complement strand
GTTTCGAAATCAAAAACTGACGTTTTGTTCAATATGATCGAGCAGTACGACTCCAGTAAAGACGAGGAAATGTCCGATTTCGATCAAAGAACCGATTGGCCGCTGAACGCCGCTAAATTAATCGCAGAAGATAAAAAGATCCCCGAGCGAATCCTCGAATAACTATTATCCGGATTTGGATGCACTTTTTCGCGTTACGTATAAAACTGTGAATCAACAACGCGTTCGCCACACTACGCCGTTTTAATTTGTCTTTTTATTTTTGTGGTTGTTCATGTGCTGTCACTTATCAGTTTAAAGTTGTACATTTTGAAAAACTGTTTGTATTGCTCGATTCAGCAATAAAGTTCGAGGATTGTTTGAATTCTGTGTCGTAAATGCAACAAATAAACGCAAGAAGTTTCTTTTCTTTTTCATTGGAAACTAAAATTGTGTGCAAAAAGTTCTCTATTGTTTGACGAACTTGTTTTTACTTGCAATGTAAAGTACCTGATTCATTCGTTATTTCTGTACAGTCGCCGAGCGGTGGCGTCTTTGAATCTCTCCGGTTAAAAATCTGAATAAATGTCAAACGAAGTTGAAACAATTTATTACGACGATGAGACAGTCAATGTCGGTGCTTACGGACGGTTGAACGACTACGCAGATTTATGTTCGGAAGATTTAGATTCAGTGCCATCATTGCGATTGACCGACGAAGTTTTCGAAAACATTGACGTAAATTCCAAAATTGCCGATAAAGTTTCAAATCATTCACACGAATTCATTAACATCATCCCGATACCGTTTCGTTTCGATTCCAATTGCGATCCATTGATACAAAGCCAAGATCGACGAGTAAATAATACCAGTTTGTTATAATACTGTTTTACCTTGTTCTTGTTTTGTTTTCAATTTATGTCAACACTTTTAGACATCGCCAGATTTTTATTCGTTTCCTGATATCGACGTTTGCATGTACGGTGTGTCCGATTCGTTGTTCGATAATCGTTTGCGATTTCGAAAGTGCAATTTACATTTTTCATACGAAGCTTGCTCGAAAGTTATCCTTTTGAGTCGATGTCAAACACCGGTGGCATACAAATTTCTTTGTAACAATTCTCCATTTACGACCGCGGCGCCAAATATGGGAGTTCTTCGTTACGGCGTCGATGAACGAGTGATGATTTTTTTGAAACGATGGAACGAAAATCAAGCCAAAGATTTGGTATATAAAATTCAAATTGCACGCCTGGACGGCGACATGAATATAGTGGACGTTTGGCGAAATCCGAAAGCTGTTACCAGTGGTACGTCGATGCTCAGGTGAGTTTCATTTATGCAGTCAAATGAATTGATCAGACATGAAAAACGTGGTATTTCTTTGATTTAGGTGTGAACTAGTCGACGAAGATAAAACACATTCAAATACCGAAAAAGAAATCGAATCCGAAAATGAAAACGATGAAGAAACTGAAAAGATGCCGAAAGCGATAAACAGCGACGTTGTAATTCGTAGGTTCAAGCCGAGACCAACATATATTCCGGGAAGGATTAGAAAGAAGAAACAGCGACGGCATTTTGATATAATCAGAAAGTTTATCCGACGAATCGCGAAATGTAACATGTTTAATACATTTTTTACAATATAAAAGCAGAATCAAAGTAAGTTTTCGTTTATTTTTAGTCTGGAGACGAATTCGAGGCCGACCGACTAAACAAAAAAGCGTTATGTATGAATTTCCTTACGGTGCTAAAAAACTACAGCCGTATTAAAAAAATCGCAAATGTTTTTACTCATTTCTTATGTATACTAAAAAAACGACTAATAAACCAATTTTCGTTATGAAATTTTGCAAAAAAATAATTATATTAAAGAATATACTCAATCTCTAAATTAAAATTTCCAGGTCATTTAGATTACTCGTAATCAGTACTCTACAATTTGAAATTTCGTTTCCTGTATAATTAAAATGATAAACGTTGACTTTGTGCAAACACTTATAATTTCATGCATTTTATCATTTCGGGAAATCACTCAATAGAATAAGTTTTAAAAGGAAATGACGTATTCCTCGTTACAACTTTTTTTAAAAAAGCGCGGATGCTGAAAAAACTACCCATCAATCAAAGCTAAATTCGTTTTATCGAGAACAAAAATAGAAACGAGTTGTAATTCTCTCTCTCCAGTCTTACTCAGTCCATTTTTAGTATCAATTTGCGTCACTTTTACGTTTTACGAAGTCGAATTTTATTTTCGGTCGACGCAACGAATTGAAACGAAAAGCCGTTTTTTATTGCCTTGCCACAATTTGAGTTGAAGTGTGCACAAATATAAAACTACTGTAGTACAGTAGTGATTCGATGAAAGGCAGAGAAAAGTTGAATTTTTCAACTAGAACGTCGTTTTGGCAAACATTTTTATTGTATTAATTAATTTTAATGGAATCATTTTTGCGCTGCAAAAATGTCACCGTTTGGCTTTTTTCCGATGCATGTCGCTGCTCATTTGCATAAGGCTTAGAGAACGAATTTGAAACGAAAAAGAATAAAAACAGTACAGTAGTAGGCTCTGTGTGTAATTAAATTTAGTTTCAAATTAATTTGTTTTTTATTATTTCGCTGGAAAAGTTTGCTTCGTTGCCAATCTCCTACGGATGATAGTGAAAACATTTTGTGACTATGTTTCTTGCAGAATGAAAGGAAACGTTGTCGTTTTATGAAACGTACGGTATTACTATAAGCTCATACGCTGACGAGGGCGTGTTGTCATTCTTCTAAGAGATGATGAATTGAATTGTCCACCCCCTTAAGGGATATACAAAACTACGATTCGATATCGGTGCCGTGTTGCGATGAAAATTGGTCATTAGTTAGACGCGACTGAATTGAAAATATAAGAAGAAGACGAAAAAAACATATCATCGATCCGCATTCGCGAAAGATGAAAAAAACGACGAGAAACGACGTTTCCGAGGATGTTTCAAGTCCAAAAGGCGAATCGTCTAAGATCCATACGAGAACATTCGCCGTCGCGCATGTCGCTTCGACACGTACGACGAATGAATGTCGCCGATGAGGTTACTTATGTTCAAGGTTCTTGCTCATTAAACACATCCTGAACCCACGGCTCGTAAACAATCCCACCCCCTTTAACGTTCCGTTCCTTTGCTGGAATTCGTGTGTGTAGTGTTTCAAATTAAACATAACGTTTCGACGAACACGATCGAGTAGAAATATACTTCCTAGATACGAAAAAAAAATTATAGACCGATTATCTTTCGTCGTTCGTGGTTCTCATTTCGACGACTACTCTTTCCTCTATTCCCTCAACTTTCATCAACTTCTCTGTTATATTCGCTCGGTTTCCAATTTCAAGCTCATTCCCGCAGCAAACCACCCCCACCACCCCGCCGAAATCACTTTATGTCCGGTACCTTATCCGTATACAAATCGGTGCTATTTCGTGCACGTTTCGGTGTTTATCGATGCCGAAAATTGTTCCTACCGCGTCGCTTTTTGAAATCACATTTAATATTTTCTCGAAAACGTAATTGACAATATTTTCGCCGGTTTTCGGACTCAGACAGTCTCTTTTTTATTTTAAGACGATTATTGAAAAATGATCATCGTTTTTATCGCTGCTATTATTGTTGTTCGGCTTTTATCAATAATCTAAAAACAATAGAGACGACGCTAAATCGGTTTACCAGATGAACCATGGAGACGAAAATGAGATTCACCAAACCATTTGACATTTATTACATTTTCGAGACCGAACACACGCGCTTTAGTGTTTATTAATTTGTTTTGGCATCGTTTAAACGAGTCTAAAATCGTACCGTAACTTCAGCTAAATATATTTGTGTGATTTTATTTCAGTCCCGTTGTACGAAAAGAAATTAGCACTAGAGATCAATAAGCTGCTAATTTAGATGAATATGGATCATAAAATTGTTGCATCCGTTCATCCGCCGAGACCATAGACCTTGAATATTGTTACGATCATTTATTAATGAAAAATATTTTGAAATATAAAAATACTCCGCAAAACAATATCTATATACCTTTAACGGTTAGTTAAACGAACTCACACTTATTTGCTGGGTTTGTTTTTCGTTTTGAACGGTTTCTGGTGCACGTCAACCGTTAAATTAGTATTTCATAATACGTTTATCGTCTTGGAGATTAATAATTTTGTTCGTAAGAGCACACAAAAGGAAAATAACATTTTGTGGCATACTCCATAAATTGATTCGTACAAACAAGGTAAGAATATCGGAAAACGTTTTCTGGTATGTTGAATTCTATCGAACCTGAGAAATGTACATATACAGTAAGATTTGTTAATGAAAAGTGGTCGTTTGTTGCGTAGCATCGGGTACTTCTTACGATTCACGTTTTGTTCTCGTTCTCACCAGTTCAAGACTCATTCTGACAACATTCTGAGGTCATTCGTGTTTATTTTCTTCTCATCGTTTACGCTTCTGGTAATCACCGAGAATGTGTGTGTTCAAGAGAAGAGCACGTATCGCGTTAAATGATCTCGTAAAAATTTCTTCGGTTTTGTTTAACAGCCAATAATTAGACTGTAACAATTACGATTCCGGCGACGTACGTCGCGCGTCTCGAAGCGGAAAATCAAACCTACGTTTCACTTTCGAAAGCGCATTTCAATTACTAGCCGACCGACGCCGACGTCGGACCGGGAATTAGAATAAGCACCATTAGGTCTCGGATGGACTTTGATATATGTTCGAACGTTGTTAAAATTGTCGGAGCGTTTGTCGTTTCTATTTTGTACCTCGTTTGTAGGGGTGTAGGATAAATTATATTCAACTGTTGATTAATGAAAAGGGAAAAAAGTTGAAACGAAGAAAGATCATCTTCGGCGTGTCTCGATTTATGAGGGCTTTTTATGAATTAAAAAGTGCCCGCTTAATGCATGAAAATGTACTGGCGAAACGTCCTAAAATGAACGAAAAGATCGAGGAAATTTGCTTTTGCGACCATAAAATGGCTCCGAGTCTTTATAAAATGACGTGCCAAAAGGATTACGTACCTCATTTCGCCTCGAAGATACAAGCGTTGAATGATTTATCAATTTTACTTCGTTTTATGACATAAGTTTTTCGTCTTGATCGATACATAAGTATTGCATCTTCGTCGTCTTTTTCGCGGAGATGCAAAGGGAGAAAGGGAGAACTTTATGAAGAATAATCGGGCGAAAGATATCTTTCGACGCTTGCGACGTTTTTGTCATATTTCTTCTCCGAGCGAAAGTTGCGTCGTCGTTCGTCATCGTCGTCGTTAATCTTTGTTTATAGGAGGGAAACGGACGAGGGCGAGAGGAAAGAGTGATATAGAAATGGGCATCTCTAGACGAAAATGGGAGTCGAAATTTTTTTCTACTTTTCCTTATTGATTCAGACGGATATATGATATACAAAACTCGGTGCCGTTTGTCGATCCTCATCCGCGTCTTATCCGCGATATTGAGGAGCGAGGATAGGAAAACACAGCGAGGAATGAAGCGTAATGATGATGATGAAGTGTAATAAAAACTAACGTAGATCGGAAGAACACGAACTCGAATTACGTCCAGATTACGAGATATTCGAGCCTAAAATCGGCATATTGAGTCCGGTGCCGGTACCTCACCGACTGGTGCCGTCGCTGTTTCACGTTTAGCTCCCTAAAGTCAAGTATAATGATCATTTTTATGTAAAGAAATGGTTGCGACGAGTTGCTGTTCATGTTTTTTTCCTCATTTTTGAAATCTTTTTGGATTCTCTCCGCTCTATTCGGAGAGAGAGAGATTCGTAATTGGTTTTCCGATGAGACCTCGTTGCTTCATTATTACTCGGAACGCCGCTGCGATGGTCGTCAACGGCGGTCGGCGGCGTTACATGCGCATACATAAAAATTATATACATATTATTATGAAAGTTTGTGTGTTATTTTCAGATTTTTTTCAATACGACAAAGCGTTCTCGCGGTTGCTGGAGTGTTTTTCGGCGAATCGCGTTCGTTTTCGATTTCACAACTTGTTATTCAAAAACGGCGTTGTAGAATTGAATGAAATTTCGAGTGGATATTTGTAACGACATCAGCAAATTCGATAATACACGAAAGACGATGAATGTTCGTTATTAATTGAAACAAGTTTCTCACTCGATCGTCAACCCGTTTTTGTTTCATTATCAAATGAAATTTTTATCGTCGTCGACAGATACGAGTTCGTTATTATCAGTTGTGACGCCGGCGTCGCTTTCGATTATGACCGACGACGATTGGTCGACGAACAGTACGATGTCGAAAACGTTCACGAATATGACCGAAAGCGAATACAAATATCAATTGTACTGTATCGAAATACTTCAACGTCTCGTTCATATGTCGAATAGTTTTTATAAATATCCGCCGTATTGGCGAATATTGGCGATCATACTTTATTCTTTCGTTTCGTGTTTCGGCGCGTTGGGCAACTTATTAGTGATCGTGGCCGTCATTCGCAATGCTCAAATGCGTATACCGCGAAATTATTTCATAATCAATTTGGCCCTGTCCGATTTCCTTATGTGCACGATAACCGTACCGTTCACCGCTTATATGGCGTTGAATACATTCTGGGATTTAGGTCGATTGCCGTGTAAATTCGTATCGATGGCTCAAGGCATAAACGCTTTCGTGTCGACGATGAGCATAACGGCGATCGGCATGGATCGATATTGGGTGATCATATTTCCGACCAAGATCAATCAGCAGCGTTTCGTTATATTTGCTTGTTTCGCGTTGATGTGGACGGTTTCGGTGGCGTTCGCCTTACCGTTGTTCTACGCCACCGAAGTCAATACGAAAGAATTATGCGGCAAATATCTGAGCGTGTGTTTCGAAGTTTGGAGTTCGAGTTGGATGCCGTTTCCTCAAAGTGTTTACACGATTGGATGCATGCTCTTCCAATATTTATTACCTTTGGCGATGTTAACGTATTTGTACAGTCGGATTATCGGTCGTCTGAAAGGGCGAATGGTGTTCAATCGACAAATATCGTTATTCGATACGGGTCGGCGACGATCCGTCGAATTGCGCCAACGTCGCATGAATAGTTTATTAGTATGTATCGTGCTTATATTCGCCGTTAGTTGGCTTCCTTTGAACATATTCAACGCGCTGATTGCTTTCGGCGTTAAATACGAAGTTGTCGCGTTCGCGTTTTGTCACATCGTCGGAATGACGAGCGCGTGCGCTAATCCGGTACTGTACGGCGTTTTGAACGACAATTTTCGTACGGAATTCGTGGCCATATTTACCGATTTGCGAATCGTACCGTTATTGCGTTTCATGCGCAACTGTTGTTGCGGCGTGCCCGACGGCCAGGATACGAATATCGCCGGACGGCGACGGTCTCGTCGCGGCTCCCGTCATCATCAACCGACGGCCAGCAACGGCGTTTTAATTGCAACGAACGAATACAATAGCCGGGTGCCGACGCCGACGATGATCGAAGGCGTTCATAGCACGATTTCGCAACAGCACGACGCCGTCGATGTATCTCAAGTGCCGGAAGAAACAGTTCCGTTGTGCAGACATTATCTAACCCCGCACGACGCTTATTCGAAGCATTATCCGAAAAATTCGGTCGCAATATGAAATTTAGCGTCTAAAACACAACAATTTAACTCGTAACGGTGCGCAATTTATCATTCAGTTGACCTAGAGAAGTATCGTTAAATCCCCAGTCACTTTTTGCGGCTTCCTTTGTTATTTTCTTGAATAACTAAACTCTCGGAATGACAACATTATATTTGAATCGTATTTATTATTTGTCGTTCTTCGATTCGAATTTTGTCATTTTTTACAAGAAGCTCAAAAATCGTTTTTACTTCGATGTATTTTTATTTTATGTACATAAAAGTTTTTATGGCTTTCCTTAGTGTTTTTTTTTATTCGTAAACAAAAATTAATATTATCGAAAGTGTTTCTTTGCACAAAATTCCGTCATAACATTTTTTATTCTCGGTCATTAGTATTCACCTGACATTTCATTAAGAACTTTCGACGAAAACACATCTTTTTTTCGTTTACGTTTTATTACTCAATAAAATAAATTAATGAACCGAAACAGGTACGAAAAAAGATATTAGGTGTTTCGGTTTCGAAGGTTGACGAGGTAAAGAATTTATTTTTAGTGCGATAAATTCTTTTTCCAGACGTAAATTGAGATAGTTTTTCCCAATTTTAGTGCAACATTAATAAACTCTTCTGAGTCTCGTTTTTGCTCGTTACCAGAACTTTAAACTCGTTAATCAGCGTTTGTTTTTGACGGATTTTTTTGTTTGAAATCTTTTTTCGCGGGATAGATCGCATTTCACGTTGAAATATACCCGCGCGTGGTTATCTATCGATGCCATTTTACGAAACATGAAGAAAAACAAATTTCAACTGATTTTCGAAACAACTTTCATGTTATTATTTCATGAACAATCGTCGTGGACACAACCGCACGACGTCTGTTTTTGAATCGTGTCATTATTTTAGTCTATTTCGAAGCGACGTGTGATACCGAGAATCCTTAATGGAGATTCCTCTGATACGAAATCTGAACCGTTTTCGCGAACATACACATGAAATGTGCTCTAAACAATCTCGTCGGTCGTGTTCGTACAATTATCCCAATAACGGTTGTTTTTGTTATACCGTATGCTCCGAAGATTTTCAGAGGGGGGCTTATAAAAATAACGTTAAAAACTTTTCTAGCCAGGATAAACATCCATTCGGTACCCTTTTGCGTGGTTAACGAACGCCCATTGAACGTTTTATTTTATCGCTCGAAAACGAAAAAAAAAAAAAAAAATAGAATAACAACAAAGCTAAAAACGTGACCGAAACGAATGTTAATTAATGTTTATTGAAAAAGAAGTTCTGTTGTTGAAAATGTGTTTAGGGTGAATTCATTTAACCGAACAACATATTGTGTTAATTATTTGAAAAAACACTTTTTACGACCCTATGTTTAGTTTCAAACGATTTTGCGACTGTAATCCGTCTAGAAACGACTCGATATTAAGCCTGAAAAGTTGATGTTACATTAATAAATTTAATTCTAAACCATGCGATTGTCGAGCCAGAAGATTTGTCCGACTTGAAAATAAACTATTCGAGACTGAAAACATGTCAAAAAAAGTTTCGTTTTCGAACACAATTTCGCAATAAGTAGAAATTGTCCTTTTCAAAAGCAACTTTCTTGTCTAGAAACGCGTTACGCAAATTTTTGTTAATTTTTAGCAAACAATAAAGATATGACGTTAATATTTTTCGTAATTAATTTTTGTTAATGTAATAAACAGTTTTTCTGACATTCATTCATATAAATTTCTTCAATTAACTTTCACCTAAGAGTGAGTTTTACTAGAATTCTGAATAAATTATAGAAAAACAGTTCGAACGATGAAAATAGTAACTTTTAATAATTTAGAAATGTTTTTTTCCATATGTGTCACGAGCACTATTTGTGCTACACTTTCATTGTATACAAGCGCTAATTTGATTCTTCGACGAACGTTTTTTATGTTCTTCATGGAATTTTTTTCAAGTTCCTCACGGAATATTTTTTCCTCTTTATCGAGCTATTTTTGCTTTTCACGTAATTTTTTGCTCCATGTAACAAACAACTCGATTATTTTACCGGCCATTAATTAAATTATTCATTGTAAAAAAGTTATGAGAGAAATAAAATTTCGTAAACGACAACAATGTTAATTTTATCATTGTTGTTCGTGCGACGACTGAAAGAGTTACGATTTATGTTAAAATTGCATAATTTCAATGTTAATAATATTTTCTGTTTTTCTCGAAAAGCAAAAACCTAATATGAAGAAATGATAGAAAAATGATCGCAATTTGTTCGCTTAATGACACAAATTATGATGAAAATGAAAAAGTATCATATTCCTGCATATTATTATTTGCCAAAGGTGCATTTATTGATTTCATTGATAATTCAGTGAAAAAAAACAGTACAAAAACTATCCAAACCTTCACGCATGTTGACTTTTCGTTAACTCTTCATGTGTTTTTGTCTTTGTCTTTTTTGCCAAAATTTATTCTTCACTTGTTATCTACTGTACATTTTCTTGCTTTTATACACATTTAACTTTTTTGGCAGAATTACGATCTCATTAGAGTCGAATTGGAAAACTTTTCTTGTCAAAATAGATGAACGCAGTTAAAGAAAGACACTTTTCATGTAAATTAGGATATCCTGGCGTAAATTTTATTGAAACAATTTCCGTTGGGAATTTCGAGAAGTATTAACGATAATCAGTACATACGTATGACAATGGATCAATTTTAAGCTTGACGCATTTCCTCTTTTTTATGATTATAAAATAAAATAATTTTCAAAATGAAGCGTTTTCCTTCCGTTTTTATCTATCGCAGATAAAATTTATCGAGGAAAAAAGGAGCGAATAATGAGTAACAGTTCGAATTCGATCAGCAAAAATCGAGGAAAAAACGCATGGCAAATTCAATTGGGACTGCATTATTGGTGCCCATTAGATATGCCTTACTTCCGCAATTTCTTGAATAAATAAATTATAAAGGGGGAATTATACTTGTTTATAATTACTTTTTATCTTCTTCTAAAGGTGCAAAATGCAAAACGTCAAACGCATATTAATTTGATATTTTTGAGTTTATGTAAAATACAAGAGCAAAGATTAATTAAATTTTATTCGTGTTTAAAGTAAATCAAATCTGTATAATAACCGATAGTACTCGGAAATAGTGTTTAACAGAACGCAAAAAACGAAAACTTTAGAGCGATGCATCAAAATCGCCGATTAGCCGATACGAAAAACGGGTTAGGTGTACTTTAGTCGTGAAAACGTTGAACTTTTCTCTTTTCAAACGTTTTGTTTGATTTTAAGCTCAATGTCAACCGATATTATTATTCGGGTACAAAGTCGGTAGGCTAACAAGGGTCGATTACGATTATGTGCACGATGGAGCCAGTCTCGGGTTAAAGTGGCATGGTCAATCGAGTGGACTCGCTCGAGTTTGGACAGTCCTGGAAATAGTGTTTGAATTACATATTAAACCGAATTGCAAACTGTCGTTGCCGTCTAAATATATTAAACAAATGTACGATGAACGGAAGATACGGTTTGGCCCAAATATACGGGTCACGTCAAAATTTAGAAGGAAAATAAATAAGGCCAACTTTAATTTCGCGCCGTGCACCATTGTTTGTGGCGTCTTTTTGAGTTTTGGTTTTGTGCGGTTTGCATGCGTTCATCTTCTTTCATTTCGTGCACGTTTTCCTTACGGAAAGGACAATATAATTGTTTGCCGTTAATGTTACGGTTCACGTAACTCGATTCGTGATTTGGTGAAATGTAATCACCGACCAGAACCATTCGATGGACGAACCGATTCGACCGACCGCTCGCTGACGTTGATTCGCCGCTCAGTCGTTTTTACTTTCGTCCCATTTTTAGCACTACCGACGACGCCTTCCGATCCATCTCTAGCGCTAAATTCAAACTGAAAAGGTATAGTTATTATTACTATACAGTTCGATTTCATGATCAGCATGTGTTCAGCATTCAATCGACCGATGCTACACACTTTAGTTACAAATAAGGTCGACTTTGAGTTCCGTTGGCGCCCCTTTTTCTGTCAACTTTGACGACTTTTTAAAATTTTGCGTCAATTTAGTGGTAATTTCGGACAGTTTCAACTAGGTCAGCTGTTCGGTTGTCGCCGAACTGTCGACGGTCAGCTGTCATCGGACTTAACGAACTGAGACAAATACGAAAACACATCAATGTTTAGTACATTGTGAACTTGAACGGACGTTTCGATGACTATAAATGTCTTTTTTTCAGTTGAATCACGACCGAATTTCGATATACGAATCAAAAGTTTGCCCATTATCGTTTATTAATCAACTTTGGACGATCATGATTATTGTACAGTATCATGTTGAGTGAACGAGTCCCAGGAACTTTCTCGTTTCGGCAAATTTTTTTTGTATATTTGGCCGTGATAACGTCTGCATGCGCCGCAAGTGTGCAATACGTTGACTCATCGGATCGGCTGATCAGCGATGACGAAAAAACCAAAGATTATTTCAACGATCTTAATAAAACACGTATGATTTTATTTTCCTCCCAATACTACTCTTTTTTTGCATCTTTCCGAACATTTTTTCAGCAATCTCGCCCAATATCGAAACATTGCTACAATACGAAATAGAATTGACGAATATGTTGAAAACAATTAGGACGCACATAGATAACGTTGTGAATCGAACAACCGACGTCGAAGAAGAAAATTTGGAACGTAATCGTCTTATCAGGGACGTCGAAACGATAACGAACGATGCGTTATCCAACTCTACCAACGCTTCGTCGGTTCCATATTTTACGCCAACAAACATTACGGTGACCACTTTGCCGGTCGTTTTTCGTTTGCTAAATATGTTGTCCAGCACAACACCGGACGCAAGTTCGTACAATTTATCTACAACTACAAGTAACGCTGGTGTCAACGATAATCAAACGAGCACGGTTGCCTACGATTCAACAACCATATCGGCGTCTACAAGCAAGCAAACCGTGCAAGCCGACGTTCAATTGAACCCAAAAAGTGATATAACGCCACCTCCTTTCTTGGAACCGTTTAGGAACGGTAGACAAGTGGGATTAAGCGATTTATTGCTTGTAAACGTTACTTTTCGAGACATTTCTCAAAACTGTTATAGAAACAGTAAATTTTCCTGTTTTAGAATGTCACAAAATGCACTCAATTAACGGAAGAACAATTGGTCAAGGAATTGAAACAACAAGGCACATATAATCCAGATTTTATGGCTTGGGACGTTCGTGGAGTATTGAACTTTTTCGAAAAAGCTAGTACGGATTCATACGATGTGAGATTCCTTTCGAGATTCGCAACTTGTAGATCCGTTCGTTTGTATTTTATTCAACGGATACTTGTTTCAGAAAGTGAAAAAGGTCGAAGATCGTTCGAGAATCGCGGAACAAAATTTAGCCGCCATAGAATCTCTGGTGAAAGAGTTGAATTTGAAAAATTGCAATTTACGTGCACCAGACGTATTGGCTAAATTATATAACTTTTCTTTGCCTCGAACGACGTACGAACAAGATTCCGATCGTTTACGTACGAAACGAGACGACGACGACGAAGCTCGAAGGAAACTATCAGCGTACGAAACGCAAACGAAATATTTGTTCGATTTGTACAGCAACGAGTACAAAGACGATTCGTCAACTAGTCAACAGTCTTCAGCGAATAAGAAAGACAAAAAATCATCAGATTCCGATCAAGATATTATCGGTAATATTGCGTTGCAATTTTCGACAGCTATCGGAACGATTTGTGACACTTATTTGCTTCAGGCCAAGTACACGTGGTACCATTCGGGTGTCGGAAAAGAGGCACGGCCGAAGATGGATACCTTCGACTATGCGGAGCTTGTCAGGCTATCAGAAGATTACCTGATAATTTCTTTCCTCCTTTCATTAACGAAGTTACATGCGACGAAGATAAAGCGTGCCTTTATTTTTACGATTATCGTAAGAATTCATGTTTGGAGACGTTATCAATCGCGTATTTTCAGAAATCAACTTTGTTTCTCTTTCAGCTCACGGAAAATGCAAGCAGAAACATTTAAATTTTGTCGTTTTGCAAAATATCGGCACCTCGGATTGCCAATTGTGGAAGCGATTTAATTTAAACGTTCGCGTATCGTGCGAGTGTTTCGTCGACGAAATGTCATTTTTTGCCAAATATGTGTAATTTAAAAAAACGACCTCATTGTTTTTCGATTTTTGTGCTTATTTTATTTATTGCGTTTTTTCCAGCCAACTGTAGATAATTTTATTGTGCCAAACGTTTGCATAAATTCACCCAGTTTCTTTTGATGCTAGTCAAAAAATAATTACGCGAAAAACGTTTCAATTTTTTTGTCTTTTAATGTTTTGTTGCAATAGAATTCGTTTTGGGCGTATTTCGGTTCATTTATTGTGTCGTATGATCGCCAAAACGTGAGTTTTTGCTTTGATAACAAGTTTGACTTCAATTGGCTGTCGGTATGAGTCGTGTGCGTGTTACGGTTTTTATTTTTACAGTAAATTTTCTCGGAATCGTTGTTTTGAACCTATAAACCCACTTTGCAAAACGAAATGTCACCGGAATTTCTCAAAAATATGTCACTTATTTCGAGCCGCGTTACCCTTCACAGGGGCGCAAAAACGAAACTAAACATATTTTCAGTTTTAGTTTTTATTCGAAACACTTAACGTCTCTACATCTTCCAAAAATAACTCCCGTTTTTGGGCGTTTATATGGAACAATCCAATAGGAGCAGTCTTTATGCAATAATTTTACAAATTTCAGAACATCTTACAAGATGTACAAGATGTACACGGAGAACAAAACCTGTAATGGTTAGGCGTATTCAAACTTGGTTCCAGGTTCCACTCAAACTTGACTACGCATCAAGGCCGACCTTATCGGGGGTGTTTGATTCGCGAATTGGGTGACCACTGGAAACTAATAAATCGCAGAAATGATTCAGACAGTAAAGAGATCTGGAAACAATTTCGAGTTACTCTAATATTTTAGCAACAACTGAAAACGTTTTGTACGGGTGACATGAAATGATCACTGCGTTCCAAAAACATAATTGCGAATGCGCTACAAAGAAATGAAGATATACATTGTG
>JAQGBA010001459.1:0-14739 GCA_034698125.1 Prionchulus punctatus | reverse complement strand
AAATAGGGTATGAAACGAAAGCTCAAGAGTGTGGCTTCAAAATAGAACACCTTTGAGTAAGCCTTCAAACAGGAAATTGTGCATAATTTAAATTCTAAAAAGTGGACCTTACTTCTTAGCCACCCTTTATACAGTACAAGCGTGCATGTACCAAGCCGATCACAGAGCTAAAGTTGCCGACTACAGGGTTTGGCATAGTGCAGAGATTAGATGTCCCAGAAACTCAAAAGGTATTACTTTTGAAATTGTTTAGTCACTTCAGTCACTTAAATTTTAATTTTGGTGGAGGTGGCGCTCGAACCTAGGACCTCTTGATCTTTAGTCTGACAATATACTACTAGACTAATAGACGAGTCTTTATTGACACTTTTATCAATGGAATTCAAATTTTGCAGGTCATTTTCTATTCTCAAAACAGTGACGATAATGAGGGTGCTGTTGCTCTTTATAACATACAAGTGTTATCTGCGGATGGTAGTCCAATTTGTGGAGGAGCCAATATTCAAATTGTAAACCACGAAGTAAAACAATTCATTTTACCGCGAAAGATAATCACAGAAAGAATTGAAATCATTATTGGATTAATATTGTTGCAATTGATGCAGAATTTAAAAAATTTTAGCATGTGCTTGAACTATTTTCATGCAGCAGTAAATATCACGTGACTTGAACATTTTATTGTGTTGCACAATCAATAAATAAATCAAATGAAACTAAAGCTAATAATTTATTGGCCATGTCAACCAGTCGTACCCGGAGGAAGAGGAGGGAGTGGTGGAAGGTTCTTTGATAGTACGAAGGGCGGAGCGTCGGATGATATCTCAGGCACGTTTGGCGGCAAGACCAAACTGGTCCCTTGGTTCGGTGTGGATGGTGGCGAGAAAGGTCTGAATGGAACATTGTTGCCAGTTGCACCCGTACTACCCGATGGTGACACCTGCCCTTGAAAAGGGTTGACGGGATTGATGTGATGACCGTAAACAAAATAGATGGGCTGCGACCCAGCGTACACGGCGCCGCTGAATGGAAATCTTTTTCCAGCGTGTTCTCCATGAAGAATGGGGAAATCAATGGAACCATCTACCCAGCCATCATCGCCTGGTTCAATTTGGACACCCGTGTCCACTGTATGTACGAAAGGGTTGCACAACGGTGGTTTACAATGAACTGGCCTCCAACCCGAAGGGAGCTGAGCAACAGGAACAATCGGAGCTTGTGCTGAAAAATAAAGTTGTGACCATTTGTATGTAGTGACTATCTAGAAGGTGTGGTTGCAAGGATGGCTTATCGCTAGTGATAGTGGCATTAACATTTAAATTTGCATACCTCTAGCAGCTTGAAACTCTGGGTCATTGACCATTCGAGAAAGTGCAGCTTGGCTAATGTTCATCGTATTGACAGGTTGAATCAAGTGCCCGTAGTTGAACCACGTATGACTCGGTCCCGCAGCGAGTTTTCCTTTCAAATCAAAGATTTGCCCCGTTTCCGGATCGGGAATGTTAAGATTTCCATTTATGTATGCGATGTTGCCCGGGTTAATGTCGAATCCATTGCTAAATTGGTGGGAAAGCGGAAATTCAGGGTACAAGTTTGACGCTTTCCTTCCTGGAAATGGTCGGTTGCCGCTGGGATATGGATTGGTGCTGATGTGAGGCGGTAGCATATAGTTCTCCTCATCCTCCTCATCTGAGTCATCAGTAGCCTGCCTCCTTCGGCGATTTTGGTGCCCGGATGTCCGAAGTTTGATGTGTAACTTTTGAATTACATAGTTTTTAGCATCATCCTTATCAGAAGCATGGCGCAGCCTTCTTTCACGACGTATAACTCTTGCATCTAAAAAATGTATGCTGACATTCAGAAACAGATAGTAATCAAAAATAGATACAGATGTGGATGCAGATTCAGATGCAGTGCAGGTGCAGCTACAGATACATACACAAATGCAGATATAGATAATGGCACAAGTGCAGATGCAAATGCTGATCCATGTCCAGATCCATGTACTTGTTCATATACAGATACAGATACAGATACAAGGTTAATTGTTACTATTAACTTTTTCCTGGAGATGCTTGCATTGACCATATTTTGTTCTTTTTATTTCATTGTTTTGGTGGGCGTAGGGAAGATAGTTCAAAATAAAACTTGTCCTTGAGGTACTGTTTACAATTTAGACACACCCTTTATAGGGCAAAATTCACCCACATTTTGATTGACAAGGCACAAAACATTTATGGGCAATTTTCTTCGATTTTGAAACAATGAAAACAATACGCATTTTAAAACAAAAAATCAACCTTTCTTACCATTTGATATGATACAGTTATAAATAATAATAATTCGTAAGATAAAGTTGAAGATGTTTGCTAAATCCATTTTTTATTCCAAATTCTCAATTGGACATTGTTGAAACGGATAATTGCATATAATACAAACTTGACACACCGGCATAGGTTTATAAGAACGTTTAGAAATATTAAAACTTCTTCGACTGAAACTGGAACGTACAAAATAGATGAGCCAATGCATACGGCCAAACAAATGTCAAGACATCAACTTCAGTTATGCCATACTTCGTCAAAGACAATGCCGTAAATTAACACAGTAACAAAACGTCTTCTGTAGATTTCAAGTTTCAAATAAAAAATTGCAATACCCTCTTTTTGTGATATTCAATCATCTTAAAAAATTGACTGATGTTCATTTCCTATTCAGTAACATGATCAAATTATAGGCATAGATCTTGCTTGTGGTTTTATTAACCGCGTCGTCTCGAGTCGTGTTTCACGTTTGATTGCGTAATATGAGCTTTTACGAAGATGTGGGAGGAAAGTATTTTGTTTTTTAGCACCTTTTATTTATTTAAGTTAATACGTCGAATTCACATGAACAAAAGTCAATAGCTGATTCTACAGCACTCTCTTTCATCTGAAACGTCCTTCCATGAAGCCACTGAGACTCGTAAAAGATTCATGTTCAATATTAAGCAAGAAACCAACCTTATTTGGGAAAGGTACACAAATGTTTACGATCTCCATGAAAAATCCATCCGTGCTCATTAAATGTCTCCTCGAATCGCTATTCGTGCTTCAGAAGACAAATAGCGAGCAGAATCTTTCGCTTTACGTTTTATGTAAGCTTATATTGCGCATTACGTCCGAATGTTGTTTGTGTTTTACGTTTGACGATTATACCTCTCGAATCAATGATTTTCGCGTTTCCACATTGAGAGACAGTTTCGACGTTCGCCGAAGCTTATAAACGAGCAATTGACGAGAAGCGGTGAAAAAAAACCGAAGCGAAACGTCAACCCGATGTCAACAGAGCCACTTTCGGCGTGAAATATACCGAGAGATGGTGAGGGGGTCGCTTCGCTCATCGCGACAAAAACGTAATACGTATTTTTAAATGGGCGAGGCTTCGCGATGATGAGCGAAACGGACGACGGCGACGATCATCATTATCATTGTCTCCTTTTTCCTCGGCAACTGTCGCAGTTCCGTTTTTGACTCTTCGATGAAGCTAATCTCGCTTGATCCATACGAAGCCCGAGAGCTCGGTTATCTCTCGCGAAAGCGTTCCATTCCGAAGATTTTATGATTCGACATTGCGTAAAACTTTTTTTTTCGATTGATGTACCGTCGTTGCTTACAGCGTGTTCGTGTTTAACGCGAAAGCGTTATAAAATGGATTACATCGATGATGGACTATAATAATACATAATACATTGAAACCCGTGCGCCCGTAAGAAAAATGCTACTATACATGTGTTTGCTTCATGCATCGAAAAATCTTTCTCGTATTACTAATGTTGGCTACCAGATCCTATTCATCGTTCGGCGAGAACTGTTGATCGGGTTTTGAATCCGAAAATAAATTTTTTTTCTCCTTTCTTGAATATTATTTGCTTCGAACCAGGTCCTAAGAGCTTGGGTGAAAAAAAAAAGGCGAACTATACAATTTTACGCCATAATCTATTTCGTATATTTTCACCGAATCGACAACGGCGACGTATATAAATTCGTCTCGACGGACGAAATAAACATCTATTCAAAGATACTAATTGGATATAAAAAAGTAAGGAAAAAGGGTATTTTTTATTTCGTCTGAAGCAGCGGTTCATTGTCGTTTCACGTCAAACTGAGACGTAGATACATTAAAAAGCGTAACACTAAAAAAACACGTAGTACATGTGTGTAACTGAAAAGTGACGGATTCGTTAGTTATTTTGTACAGTATTTGTCTTAAACTACTTCAAGAACGGCTTAGCATGCGAGATTATAAAGTAAATTATATTAAACATTTTTGTCACCTTTTAAATTAGTTATACTTTTTCGATCGATTTTCAAAATACTACGACAGTAAATAACGCTTTTTTGCTCCTTGACGATCACTGGGCAACCAACCTACGGTTGAATTTTTTGCAAGGAATGGTAAGAATTTGTGCCAAAAAAGTCATCTGTGTTTCACGGATATCTCATTAGCATTGAATTTTGGATGAAAAAAAAAGAAAAAATTTGATACACGGTGAAGTATTTATATAATAATTTGTATCTTCTTTCACGTGTCGAACTAATTAAAAGTGCTCATGAGTGGAGAAGAATTTTATCCAATTCCACCTTCATCCGTGATGAATGACTTTTCGTATAACAAAGACCCCATACCTTCTCCGCCTTTCGTGCGCTTTTTGTAATGTTTCGGTCAACTAATGATACCGTATCTTTCAAAATTTATTTTAAAACTATGCTCAATTTGTCATCCACCATTCCCAAACTGTCGCTGGTGTTTGAGTCTCGCAAACGCTTCAGTTAATTAATTGCGTAGGTTGTTTTAGGTGATTAATGTTATCCGTATGAGGTGCGAGCGGCGCCTAGCCGCTTTCTCTCCGGATTACTTTGTTGATGCAGAAATGTTGAAATATAAACTTTTGCAAATTGACTTTTCCGTCCGGGATAGGTTGGATAGTTTGTGTACGGATAGAATTTTTGTCTGAATATATATGGTTCAAAACACGATAAGTGTACCCTCTATGTTTAGTTTAGTTCCGACGTCCGACGTTATTGGTAGAACTATATTATCGTAAGGGGTACAATTTTTTTAACCGTAACCGACATGGTAAGCGAATAAAAATTTTTTTATTTTTATTTCATCACTTCAGTCTCCGTGCGCTAGCGGGCAACTTTAATTTTTAATGGAGGAACCTTTTTCTGGATAGTTTTCATTCAGCTTTTTATGAAAAGATCGTTTTTAGCAACCTTGACGATCGTTCGCTAGGATTGATTTCGACTCTTTTTTATCGTTAATAGTCACGGAGAGAAAGTTTAATGGCGTACTTTTTTTCACAAAAAAAAATTTCTGATTAAACTTATTTTCACAAACAAGTCGAAAAAAAATCTGTTCCTGATTTGGAGAAAGGATTACCGCAACTATAATTGCATCGGAAGTAAGCTGAAGTTTGTAATTAGCTTGTTCAATGAGGGAGGCGAGAGACTACTTAGGCTTAGGGGTACAGTCACACTTATGCTAATCCTGAGGCTTAGCTAGGATAAGGCTAATACTTAGGCTTACGCTTACGTTTAGACGTACACTAGGTATAGATTTCGACTTAGCTTAGGCTTAGGCTTAGGCAGGCTTAGACTAAGCTTAGACTTAGGATTTGGCTTAGGCTTACACTAACAAACAACATTGAACGGCTTATCGTCGATTTTCGACGACCGTCCTTCGAAGAGCTACACTCCGTATCAACTGCGAGTCTCGTCTAATTGTGCATCGAGTGACTGCAGTTAAAGTACGTACTTATCTCGCAAGATTCGTATTCATTCGTAAACGATTCAAGAAAACAACCTCATCAGGCATTAATAATTTCCAATTAACGTTCAACCGCGTACGAACGAGCTTCATTAACGAGAACAATGTTATTGAATATCTTCGGTGAAATTTATTCGCGTAATCATGTAAAGTAATTGAACATTTCCACGAACATGACTGCCTTCATATAAAACTTGTACGTCACGTCACATTTTTGGCGCTAGCCGTGTTTTATTTTTATTTTTGGAAACATTTTACGCCTTAACCTTGTTCGGCTTCGTTTTTAAGGTATTATTTATAGCGAATGCGTAAGATATATAAACAGGCTATTTCTGTCGTGTCTCAATTTTATTAAGCGAATTGAAAATGGAGAAAGATACATCAAAACCCTAATGCAATAATTTGACAGCTAATGCGACATCCATTACCGATATCCATTAATGATAGTTGCATCGTTGGCTTATTTTTAAAAAAGGCCATTCCCCGCAAGTTGTCTACCTACCTCTTCATAGGCGAAAGGTTTTGTTGGATTTTTAAAAAATGTTGCAAGATAAAGACGGAAAGGTTAGTGTCGTTTTTATAACTGGGAAAAAGATATTTAAAGCAAATTTCCAGTTACGCTAAGTGGATTATCGGGGCGTGAAACGATACTAATCCGGGTTACACCGATTGAAATCCGTTCTTTCGATCATTCTCTCGGGATTTAAAGTTGGAAGCATCAATTCTCACATGCGTTATCACCGGGGGTCCGTACGATGAAACGAACCTAATCATGGGAAGTTTGATAAAAATTTCTAATAGTAATAAGGTTATATATTTGTGAAAATATGATAACGCCCTTCTCTCGATTACAACTTTGGTTAGTGTACGCTGATGATCGGGTTCCTCACTATCCGTATCGTTATTTATGTCTGGAAAACGCCAAGTCGGGGTATCTTTCGGTTAATGTAGTTACTACGGAGGAAACATAAATGTTTGTTTGTTTTTTCTTGCATTAGTACATTGCGTTTATACGACGAAGGGGCTCACGCCCAGATCTAAAGTTTTACATGAGCAATGCTAAAAGTAAGAGAAAATCGAATTCCTAATTGCCTTACGCTCTATTAGAAACGAGAAGGGAAGGCGGAAAGCCCGAAAGCGCCGGCAATAAAAAAGAAGAATGTTTTTGCCGTTGTTTTTCTAGCGCAAATGTTCGGGCAACAAAAGCCTGACGCCTTCTTTCCGCGCTCCACGAAAGTGTTCGCTTGTTAACAAGGCATCACCCTAGCTAGCAGTTCATCCGTCTTCTAGCTGACTTTTCAATTCCCCAACGCGATATGTTCTCAGTGCCCACTCTCAGTGAGAATTAGTTAACTCCGCGACCTCGACCTACTGACCCAGATATTGTCAATGCTGGTCCTTGGAAATCTTTGGAAATCCTTGGAAATCCTTGGAAATGATTAGAAATCCTCAGGACTTCCAATAAACTGAACTTTTCTTGCAGACTCGATACGGTGATAAACTAATGGCCGAATCGAATCATTCGCCAATGTCTCGCAAGAGCGCCGACTGGAGCCACCGGCCCGATATGAACTCGCAGCCCACCGAGTTGGAGGTGGTGCTGTTGGGCGCCCCCAGGGTGGGCAAGACGGCCATCGCCGAACAGTTCCTGTACCGGCAGTTTCGCGACGCGTACAAGGAGACGGTCGAAGAATTTCACTGGATCGAATACGAATGCGACGACGCGCGTACGTTCATGTTGAAATTGATCGACACGTCGGGCAGTCACGAATTCTTAGCGATGAGAAATTTGTACATACAAAAGGGCCACGCGTTCGTACTCGTGTGGTCCGAAGACGTCGAGCACAGTTTCGACGAATTGAAAAACTTACGCAACGCCATTACGGAATGCAATTTGAAAAACAGTCCCGTCATCATCGTGACGAATAAAATAGATTTACTCGACAGTTCGCGAAAGCGCTCGACTACGAAGGAGGACGTGCAGATATTCGCCGTGGAGACCAACTGTACGGCCATGGAAGTGTCGGCCAAAGATTACGACTCGGTGGAGAAGATCTTCAGGCAATTGCTACATAAGTCGCCGCAGGGCGGCAACGCGGTGCCGGAGCGGCTGAAGAAACGCCGCCAGTCAATGCCGGCCAACGTGGACTCTTCGCGCAAGAACAACAAGGGCCGGTCACCGTTGTTACCAGCGCCCGACGAACATCAGAAAAACGGATGCTCAATATGCTAACCTTTCTTACGAAGTTTTCACATCTTTTGAATTTCCCGTCCTTTTAAAGGGTTCTACTTTCGCCCCCCCCCTCATTGTTTCACATCTTTACCTAGTAAACTTCCTCGCCAGGCTAATTTTGGGTCGTAATTGTTAATTTATCGTTTACGTGCCATAACCAAATCGGTCAAACCTGCAAAGTTTGTATTTCAGCTTAAATTTATTAAATTATTGTAACATACTTAAATTAATACAATAAATTTATATGTCTACATTGGAAAAGATTAAATGATGAAATAAAATGTTTTATTTATTAACTTTGTGTCCGTTAATAGATATATTAAGAGACTATAATCATTGAGCAGCTACAGTGTTACAACTGCAGTTAGAGATCAAGTACAGTAAATGTCTTCCTGCAGATGCCATTTCTGACATTTAAAACTAAAAATATGCTCGTTTTCTATTCATACTATCAAATTAGCAAATTAGGTCAATTTTTAGCTTTTATTTTTTTTATCATTTCAAACAAAACAAAATTCCGAAGGTTAATTGATTTCTATTCTCAGCTTTTTGTAAAAACACAATAGTCCTAAGTTTGTCTGCTATAATTTGAATTTTCTCTCTTCACTGTTTATGTTTATGAGAAAGATCAAAAAAGGAATTCAAGAAAAAATATACACGTGTTAAATTCGTCATTTTAATGAGCCAACTGGAAATGGTAAGATTTACTGCAAATAAAACAAATTTTGGGTAGGAATTTTCCATGGACATTTTTTTCTTTATCTGTTTCGAATTATCTAGGTTGCTGATGACAACAAGGAAAGATTATGGCTCATGTTTATTTGGTTACCAATGAGCACCAGCAAAGTGTTCTGTCTCACCATGGACACTGTGACGTTTTTCTAATGGATCCGTGAACCCGATCAATGGTATCCTAGGTTTGGAATGGTCCAGCTGCACTTGTTGAACATGGGAGAATTTTATTTTCGCATTGTCCCACTGTACAACATTCTCGTTTGGTCGGCATGAGAAAGAAAATGAAAGAAAATATGTTGAAAATTTTTATACTTTCAGTTTTTGCCCTGAACGTCAATGGTCAAGGTAAGTTATTTGTTTTAAAATATTTTATACTTGCTATAGAATTATAGTAGCTGAACAAATGCGGAATGAATGATGAATGCGAATGTGTGATTGAAAATTTAAATAAGCTCATTACATTAAATGGATTACTGTAGCAGGAACGCTCAGGTACGTGTGAAATGATCTTCAAGTTATTTGAATTTTCTTACAAAACGGTTTACTAACCGCTTTTAACAGGTTTTTAGGTATTAAATTGGAAAAAAAAGTGACAAAGAGCGATAATATTGTTTTTGAGTATGAAAATTCGTTTGTCGAATCAATTTACTTGTTTGAAAACCTGTAAAACGTGCAAAAAAGTTGTCTGAAAGATTATATTAAAAAAACATTACTCAAATTCGCTGTTGCACAAAATTAAATTGAGCCATTACAAGTGGATGGCGTAAAATTATTAAAAAATCAAAATTACTGTAATTACATTTTGTAAAAGTATTTATTCGTGGTTACGTAGAAATCGAAAAAAAATTATGAACCAATCGATCAGCAGTTTTTTTATCTATAAATAGTCTTCCTTGATCAATCGATTGGTTTTTGGTTTTTGACGCGTTGAAATCCATGGATCGATTAAAAACTGCCGATCGATCGATAAAAATCAAGAAAATCTATCGATCGATCATGATGGATAGAAAACTGATGATCAAACAGAAGTTATCCATCGATCGAAAGCAAATTGATCAATGGTATTTGGATCGACCACTGGTTTTCGACCGATCGACGATTTCTGATCGATCATAAGTTTTCTATCTATCATGATCAATCTACAGATGTGTTTGATCAATCAATAGTTTTTTATCGATCGATCGACAGTTTTCTGATTGATCAATGGATTTCAACTGATCAATGATTTCTTATCGATCAATGGTTATGATCGATCGCCAGTTTTTGGTCAATCATGATCAGTTTTGATTGGTACTCAGCTTTCGACAGATGGCAATACACTTTATTCATATTTATTTTATGAAACTGAAAATTTTCTTTAAAATAATTTCGAATCAAAAACAAGGCAGTGTATAAATATATGGTTTGAGGCACATTTAAGACTCGCTTACACACGTAATCAACCCACACAATTGAATTTACTTTTGTCCACTAAATTTTGGTATTTGACCGCCGGTAAATTTCTGTAGAATTGTAAATTCAAATCGTCATCTTCCGATCTACCATGATAAGTTCTATTGAATTGCAACTGGCTCAAGCAGTAAGCGGTAGCCGATTGAAAGTCGGCGTAGATCTTGTGAGCCACTAATTCCGGCCGGGATCTCAACGACCACAGATCGCCGACGCCGAATACGCACGACTTGTGGGTCCACTGACCCTCGCACGGATCTTTGAGCTCCTTCCACATTTGGTACCGAGATATCCACGGCTTCTTCTTCTTCTGCCGGTACCAGAAGTAGTGTTTGCATATGCCGGGGAATCCCCCCGGAGGGCGGATATGCAAATTGTGGATCAGCGTAGCCCAGTACTGTTCCTCCGGTATGAGCATGGACTTCGAGTACTCGTAGAACTCGCGAGCTATTTCGTCGCGGAATACGAATTCGACGAAGTCTCGCGTCAGCGAAGACGCGAGACTACCCTTGAATACGTACAAATCGCCCGGGGGCACCGCCTTGCTCATCGTATCCTTTGCCGTATCGGAATGGTCCTCGACATAGTACTTAATGTACCGGTACGGCTCCCCGTCCTTCAGCTCCGAATCGTTGGATCCGTTGAGGATCTTGAATATCTCCACCATCTCTTCATTGGTCTTCAGCGGGTAGTCGTTCCACGACAACATTTGCACGTATCGCCACTGGACACGGTGGCCAACGAGCAATCGGAGACATTTCATGTTGGCCTCCAGGATGGAGAACCCGCCCCAGTTGATCGGATGATGATGCCCAGGCGTGAGGATGTTACTGTAACATCCAGCTATGTTATCGATGGACTTTTTGAAATGGTCCCCGCTATGAGCATCGTAAGTGATACAGTAGAGATTCTCGGGTCGGTAGATTGACTGCAAAAGTCTGAGCACTTGGTCGGCGTTCTTTTCGACCACCAAGACGTAAGCCAGCGGATATTTTTTGCTTTCCGAGGGGAATTCGTAGTCGTATTCGAAGGGGAAGTACTTTTTAAGGGTTAGACAATTTTCAGAATATTTTTGGATCTCACCGTCGGACAGATCGCACGACGGCTTCCAGTCTTTGTACTTTTCAATGGCGGGCTCGTCGCCGGCGAACAGTGCCCTGCAGTCCACGTCCTGCATGGACCCGTCGCCCTCCGGGCACCAGCGGAAAACCGGCTGATTTTTCTTTGAATTCAATTTTTGCTTGATTTTGTACTTCTCAGGCAGGTTTTTGGTTGTGACTTTATCGGTAACGGTCTCCGTAGACGCTTGATACGGATCTTCCTGATCAGCAGGATTCTCAGCAGGATTCTCGGGGGCTACGGTCGGATCGTGGTACCTCGGGTTGACCAATGGCGCCTGATACCTCGGCGTATAGTGGTATACTTTTTTCTCCGGTTCAACTACAGTTTCGTCTTGAATCACGTTTTTGCGCCAATCGACGTCGGCCTCGACCATTAACGATGATTTTTCCGATGGTAACAGCACCGAATACACGAATATCAATACGGTTGTCATGGTAATAAAAAACAAGCACGGTTTCCAAAAACATTTCGAATAAATAATTATTTCGCACGGCCAATGAATGGACTTGTTGGCCATTTTCCTCGAACCGTCGTCGAGACTGTACACGAGACAGCCGACTGTCGAACGGACGCTACAGTGCGATCGACAGTGCGCGAAATTTGTTTCGCCAGAGTCGAAACGGTCCAAGACTGCGCATTGACAGTCGAGCGTAATGAAAACGACAGTTCGAAAAAGTTTTTCCATTCGACATACTTTCACACTTGTAACGATGCACGGTTTATTCGGTAATGGTTCCCAATTTTTTATGGGAATGGTCCCCGACCATATTTTGAAAGGTCCACGAAAGGTAATTTTTTTCTGGAATTCGAACAACAACGCCCTTGGGCGGTGTCCTCGTCCAGTTCAATGTCCAAGGCCATTCCGCTCTATAAATACATTCTCATGCTCTACAGTCGACCGTTCACGTGCTCTATAGTTGACCATTTATACTCATAGTTGACCATTCACATGCTCTACAGTTCCATTTTATGAAACGAAATTTGACCCGAAACAACACGCGGCAAGTCACTTTATGATTAAATTTCGACTTATGATTTGTTTTTTCAGTTAATAATGAAGAACTGAACCAAAAAAGTAACAGGGAAAATGAAACAACTTTCATTCAACCTAATAGTCCTGTAATCCAGAAAGTTGATGTTTCACGTTTACACACGCGGGGAGAAAGTAGTCCACATTTTTTCGGCCCCGGTGAAACGGTATTTTTTGATGATACAGTGAAAGTGTCAACTTTATTTCGAAAACCGGTTTAAAAATGTTTGATAGCAAGCAAATTCTTGTTACAAAACATGAAATGTAATTGTAATGTATAGTACAGTAATACTAATGTTGACATTTACAATCCGCATTCAGATATTGATTTATAAGGTGATAAGATCGACTGACAACCATCCGCAGTATATCCGAATCTAATAGCATGCTAGAAAATCAATATCCGAATATGGTTTGTAAATGTCAACTTTAAGATGTGGTTATAATTTTCAGTCGTCTGGGTGGTGTCTCTTGTTTGTTGACGGCGGAAGCGAGACATCGTAAAATAAAAAGTTGTTATTTTTTTATGATGCTTTGGTAAAAACTAAAATTAAATTCTTCCAAGGAGAATTTCTCTGAAAAATCTTCATCAAACACCTAACTCCAAATCTTTAATCGCCGTTTTCCCATCGCCCACACATTCATCAAAATTTCTATAAACACAAAATGCAGACATTGAAAGCTGCAAACAAGCTAAATAATTCGCTCGGAAACAAATTCTGGGATCATGACTGCCTGCAAATCTGTCTCGATTTTGATCTTGTTGATTTTGTCGATCGACGGCGCGGAGATTTACGAAGAAGTTATCGGTCGCGTGCCTTCGTGCATTCGTCGCGATTGCGAGACATACGCAGACAATTCCTGCAAAAGATTTGGGGACAAATGCAGAAATTTCTGCGCGGTTAGCTGTATGAAAAATCTGGCTGCTGATTCGCTGCGGGGCGGAACGAGCTACCTGGCCGAACAAGAAAGCTGCGAAAAACAGCTGGACCAGTGCACGAACCCACCGGGTAACGATTGTACTTTTTATCGCGAATGTTTGGCCAAGCAATTTCCCCTGTGCACCGGAACAGCGAACGACTACGCTGTGGACGCCGAAAAATATTGCGCGGCGTACGTTCGAAATTATCAAAAATTTTCGTCCAGCGGTCGAAAGTGGATCGACTCCGTTCGTCGGTGCCTACAGAAAGGGCTAGCGTACATCATCGAGTACAACCTGCGCTTGCTATGCAGTGAACTCGAGGCCACAGCATTTTCACAGCACACTGGCTGCTATGTTCAACCGGATCGGCTCAACACCATTTGCGATTTGCCGGCCGGCGATATGTGGCAGATATTTTGGACCGTCAAATCTGCGATCGCATCGGCGACGAGCGCAACTCTTAGTCAGATGTTGCAAGTGATTACATCTTGCGCCGATAAAAAAGTCGACCTCGTTCAAAATTCATTCGAAAGTCTTCTTAAGTCGATGGCTCTGGCGAAATTCAAACTTCAGCGAAAGAACAGCGATCGCCAACGCCGACACGTCGCTTTACCAACCGACGGTGTGGCAGTCGTAATTGATCGACTTGCGGCGAGATCGCACTTGAACATCTCCGATATCCTTTGGTTCGCTTATACTGACAACGATACATCTGACGGCTTTATAAATGTAAATATGCTATTCGCTGATTCGCAAGTTGCTCTTAACGAGTCTACGGTTATCAGCGAAGCATACGACTCTTCGATCACTAGATTTCAAGCCGTCGTCACGAACGGTACTGAAATCGTGGAAAACGTCCATTACAATACTTTTGTAATTGTTGGTCAAATTGAAGTTCGTCGAAATATTTTCTCAAATCCAACCGGCAATTATACAGAAATAATTCCATGATCATGTTTTTATACAATTAATAAGTATCTGCCGTAAATGTTCGAAAATCAGGTTTTCTCAGCGCTGAACCTGATTTAAGTGTTAGTTTTTTTCGTTTTTTATAAAACAATATAAATTTTTCTTTTAAATCTTCCCAATGCAGCCAATGGAGCGATTGCGCAATTAAGTTTCATTGAGTCAGTGTTATACGCGAATTTGAACCTGCGCGCGCGATTTGAATAATTGTTTATGCTTCACCGATAAGAAAATGTTCTTTCATCAGATGATTTGCAATTGACTTACCGCAAATGTTCAAAAATAATCCCCGGGGCTATTTTCTTCAAACTAACCCAAGGGGCTATTTTATTTCGGATGGGTCTGACCCGGGGGTTATTCCCAATGGATGCGGATCATTATTTTTGAGGTGATGGTTGTGTGGAGCAGCAATTATCTTAACTGAATTCATTGGACAATAATTAATATCAAATATTTTGTTATATTTCATAGTAC
>JAQGBA010001458.1:0-14742 GCA_034698125.1 Prionchulus punctatus | reverse complement strand
GAGCTGTCGAGTATAACTTGCTTCAAAAATCATGACTTCATGATGAAAATTTGGATTTCAATCCGATCCGATCCGATCCGATTTTCTCCAATCCAATCCGATCCGATCCGATCCGACCAAAGGCTGTCGGATCCGGTGGTGATCCTTTACATAGAGTAGACAGAGATACGTAATGTTTATGTCCGCAAGGCGCATAAATAAGATTAATGTTTTAACAAGGAAGAACAACAATTGGCGAGAGACAATGTTTGAGTGATAGTATAAAAAATGTGTGAAAGGGGAAAAAATCATGGAAATATCTGAAGACAAAGAAATTCATCTCTTAGTTACCAATTGATAGCTGAATATTAATATTTTGTTTCACCAATCTGAGCATATTTTTTTATCTTCTCCATTTTGCAACTATGATGAATCGTACGATATTCAAAATAACGAATCTAGCTATTTTCTTTCTGTATATTTGCTGTACTGTCGAAGCACTGAACCTTGGGATAGTGACCATTGGCCCTCCTATTTCTTAAAGTAAGATATTTAAGAATACAGCTGATGTAGATAACTGATTTTAACTAACTATATTTTAGCTGTGGTATGCGAGGACGGTCTTTGGATTCCACTTCCTACAGTACCGTGTCACTGCTACAAACTGTTGTACCCACCAAACATTCCAAACAATACAAATTGGTTGTCCGCCCAGCAACAATGTCTCAATTCGGATAATTGTTCTAGGATTCCTGAGTTTTTAACTGATCAAGAGCTCATGACGTTGCAAAGCTTTGCACAGCGATAAAAAAATACTGAAAACTGATGTCGGTTGATTTTTTCATTTATTTCCGTCTTATTGGAGACCGATCGTCAAAGCTGCTGGAGCTTACAATTTTCCAGCGGGTCTGTACAAGGGTATCAACGGGGAAGCACGTCATGTGAGTGACTAAACCTTGCAGCCATCCAACGGGTTATCATTCACGAATAACATGCCACTGGGAAAATGTGGGTACCTTTTCACTGAAGGAACGTTTTTAACAAATTCCAGTTGTATGATGCCCGTACCAATTGTTGAATGCCAAATGGACTATGGACTAAGCATACCGCGTAATTTACTTGTATTTATTTATGTGTACGGTACTGTACTTTGTGGACCTAAACTTGTTTTTCATATAGATCCACCGCCACCAACGGTAACGGCTGGCGGCAGTAGATGTAACGATCCAAATTTTAACACGGGTACACAACTATTTTTGTTGTGTTTTTCCGGAACCATCATGCAATTATTTTGGGTTTGTTTTTTAAAGTTTGTCCCGCAAACTGGATAAACTTGGGAGGGCTGTGCTACATTAATCCAGTGGATAGTGAAACGTTGCTCACTTATAGTCAAGCCGCCAGCACATGCCAGGCAGTTGGTGGCTGGTTACCGTCCTTCACCAATATAAATGAATGGCAAGCTGTAGTAGACTATGCATAGTAAAAGAGGGAAGAAAATTCAATGGCTTTAATTAATAGTTAATTTTTTGGTACTGTCGGAATATCTGGAGCTGACAGTTCGCCTGCTCCGATGTGGCTCGGTGGTACTCAAGTTGGAACCACTGCTACATGGAACGATGGAACACCACGTATTGGGCGCTGTATCAACCGAATACCAACAAAACTTGCATGTGGTGGTCAGTTGGTCAGGGCAACTATTGTAGCACGGCGGTAAATTGCAACATCCCTGGAGTTGTTTTCTGCCAATGGTACACTTGCAGTAAGAATATTTTACATCTTGAATTTAACGCCAAAAAATCCTCATTGAGCCCGATAAGTGTTAGGGCAGAATGAGATCTTTGGGAAATTTACAGGTAGACCTTTCTGTGAATGTTTTCCTTTATATTGCGTTCATTTTTAATGTCAGTTCTTTTCAATAAAACATTTATTTCGTACACTTACTCCAGAACAATCAGAATTGCCGCTAAATTAGGATCGTTCTATTGTTGATTCGCAAGTACAGGCACGCACGCATATTGATAAAACTGCGTTTCTCCAATGTTACGCCGCAGACTAAATGTGCGCGCTTGCGCGCAAGTTATGTGTCAAGGCCGGTGAATGCATTATTGAACACCTGCGAGGAAGTAAAAACGAGTTTAACGGTGTTTTCCACGTGAAAAATCATTAGCGTCATTGCGAAAATGTACTTTGGCCTCAAATATTTATCATAAATGACAACTCCGACGTGTATTGTTAAAATTTATCACTTTGTAATATTTTCTGACTTTCGCTACTTGCCTTAGCCACAGTGGGGAAAATTGCACCTCGTTGCTGTAAAAGCCAGTCAATAGTTGATATTCGATTTCTGTGAAACTTTTGATTTGCAAGCCATTTAAAATGACATTTGTATCCTCGAACAGTGTATTGGTTCTGCCGGATGGAAGTCTGTCGAGATTGGCTAGGTTCTACATTTATGGACTGCACGGATTTTTCATGGAAATTTGTTTCACAGCTGTTTGGGAATTAGTCGAAAACGGTAATGCTCACCTTCACGGTATAACGAGCATTTACGCGTTTTTCATCTACGCGTTTTGTTGTATGGTCATCGAATGGTTGCGTTTTGCACTTTATGATAAAACGCATTTGCTCGTCAGAGGATTAATTTACATGATTACGATCTACGTTTTGGAATTCAGGTTCGTTCCAAAATATATCATGTTAAAACGCAAGATTGATGCACAATTCATGAATTTTGCATGCAAAACAGAAATCAGCGCCATAATTGCAGAAGCCTCTAAGTTGTAGTTCGGAGTTGCCTTTAAAATTTAAATTTAACTTTGAAGTTAAAGTTCTGTAAACAAGCTTACCTTCCCCGCGCTGTTCGGATTTGGCTTGAGAATGTAACAGCTAACTAATAAGTAGTCTGTCACCGAGCTCATTAGCAACGTTCCTGCAATATCAAGCAGACATGTGTTACATTTTAGTTGTTATTTATAGCTCGGGTTTGCTACTTCGCCAGTTTAACGCTTGCCCCTGGGACTATGAACCATACTTCCAAGGTCATTTTATGGGTTTGGTAACGTTGGAATATGCTCCCATGTGGTACGCTTGCGGCGTTTTCGCCGAGTTGATTGTCATAAAGTACACACTAAAATTACGCTGGAATATGAAAGCAATAACCGAAAACGGATCGGTCTCTAAAAGTGATTAAAAAATGTGCTGTTCCAGCAATTGTACAAAATCACATTGTTATTTATTTTTACGCTTGAAGCGATCATTACATTTTGTCTTTCACATGCTTTTAGAAAGACAAAAATCTAGTTTTGCATGTATGTGCAATGATAAATAAATCAACAAATGAGGGGGTTGTTCAGGCGACTGTGCGACACATCATTAACTTGTCAAATGTGACTACTAAAATTGTTGATAAGACCCATGATTTATAATTAATTTGTTCAATATGAATCAATATGAAACACATCCCGAATACTTGGTTAATGCTGTACATTGTATCCGTTGGCAAGTTAATCGGAACTTTTAGTGATCTGATTGCATATGTGGAACCATAAACTAACAAACCCAAGCAAAAGTATAATAAAAAGATGGAACTATACGAATGTCATTCTAGTTTTTTGTGTGCGAATCGATCGTCCAAAAACGGAAAAAGTATAAAAACCATATCGTAAATAAATCCCTAGCCATTTGAATGCTGGCGGCGAGCGGTGTTAATTTCGAGCCATCGACTTCGTGCCAATTAACGGCAACTTCGCCGACGGGTATTTTCAAACATTCGGCCAAGTACAGTAGCTCGACGTCGAACGCCCATCGTTCGATGTGCAGGTTAGAGAACAAAACTCGAGCGGCGTCTCTCGAAAATAGTTTGAACCCGCACTGAGTATCTCGAATGGTACGCACGCAAAAAAGCCAGACCAAAAAATGAAATCCTAGCATCAGTACGGTACGGAAAAACGACCGTTCGGCGATGGATTCCTGTTCCAAATGAGCTCTCGAACCGACCACAACGGCTAACTTTTTTCTACAACCGGCCGGGTTGGCGTGGCCGATCGGTCCGCCGGCGCCGATACCGTCGTCTTTCGCTTTGTTTTCTAGAATTTTAATTTCTTCGAATAATTTTTCGAAATCATCGAATTTCGTTGCACCGTCGGCGTCAGCCATTAACAAGTATTTGCCCCTGGCCACCCAAAAACCCAGCCGAACGGCGCCGCCTTTGCCTCGATTGTGTTTCAAAGTTAAAACGCGAAATTTGTCCGACGACATCTTCGACGAATATTCCAAGCCGACTTGCGTCGTTCGATCCGAACTACCGTCGTCTACCAGGATGATTTCGTATGAGAATTTTGATTTTTCGGTCGCTTGTTTCGACTTCTTTTCTAAATACGCCGTGCATTCGTCGAGCATAGACGGCAGGCGATTTTCTTCATCTTTCGCCGGAATAATGACGGACAGAGTCAGCGTTGGTTCGTCGAAAATCGACGGAAATTTTCGTTCGGTTCCTAAATTTTGAGGATCGCGATAATAAGTTTCTTCGTCGTAACGGAGAAATTTAGCCATTTTTTCAGCCGGAAATTGAAAATTTATGATTAAAGCGAGTGGAATTTGGTTTCAAAGTGCAAAATGTGACTATACTTGATTTAAAGACACGTTTGGAATGAGTTTAGGCTAAAAACGCGCCTTGCTAGCGCGCTTTCCCTCCACGTTGCAAAGTTTTGTCTATTGAGCCAAAAATTATAGAACTTGCTCATCAATTGTAACCTTTTAGTATTTTTTGGCAGTAAACATTTCCTATGAAAGAGAAAATAAGTGCACTATTGTGATGTCCTTAATGTTCCACAACTATGTAGATTTTACTATTCTATAATTTGTTTTATGTTGTTGTATTCATTTTACTGTTGTCGGTTCTGTAGCAAAGTCACCGCAGGTACCAATTTGAAGTTTGTAAATTAAGAAGACTATTGTATGTGAATAAACAATATTATTCAAGCTGGTTTTAACCATTTAAAAATCTTCCATTATTTCCTATTTTGACCCACCATGCAATTTTGCAGTTGCATGTGAACAGACAACTTTTTGACATGTCTATAAATTGAAACTGAATCTGTTCAAAGTTTCTACGAGAACGCGTTTAGTTGCGCTAAAGTGTTACAAAGATCGTCTGCTCGGTTGACATGTCGCAATCGCAGGATTGCGTTCAAAAATTCTTACATGTTCGTTATGTAGCTAGGTATTAGTTTTTCATTCGATCAATAAAGAAATTTCCAATGTCTACAGCCTTGACCCCTGGCGCTTTATCTGTAAGTTCATTGAATTAGTAAAAAGGTGAAATTCACTAAAAATACATATTCACATTTAATAAAATGCGTCTGTTATTCCGAAAAATGTGAACTTTTTACAAACTGTCAGCAGCAGGCCGAACGCCGTGGTTATGGATGATAGTTTGGGCGATTGCTCGATGGATTCAGGCTTGGTTCCTAATGGTATCACGGTTTTAAAATTGAAATTTTATAATAAACCAGTACGGGTTTTCAATCATTTCAAACCCTTGGATGGATAGCGAATAAGAGTTTTCCTTTCAGATGGATGAGAGCCTGTTAAAGAAATACCCTGAAAAGTTACGATATCGTAGTGATTGATGATCAATCAATCTTTCGATGTTCCTAACTTAATAATCAATGATTTATTATTGTAAAGTCTGTTGCTACAAATTTTAATATGTTAATTGATCTGAAGTTGACATAATTGTGTGCATTCTTTTGCTGCAAAACCATTTTTATTTGTAATCTCAATAAAATGCTTGCTTGCTGAACTTTGATCCACATCAAGCAAGTAACATCAAGTCGCGTTTTTACAAGTTTTACAGTCAATTTACAGCAGATTACGTCGCTTTTTGGCAATGATAAACAATTAGCACTGCTGAGATCTGAAAAAATCAAATCAAAAGTCGATTGACAGCATCGAACGCAAATTGGCTGAAAAAATAAATTCATAAATCATCATTTTATGTAAAGTGACTCGCCATTTTTAGACTGTGCTCAGAATCGTCACATATTCGCTTGCAGACTGGCTGCTCGTAATGGATCGACTTACCAATGACCTGTCGTCGAATCGTTCGTTCGAATTGCTGATTTAGACGATTTGACAAAGAAATTGAAAAAATTCCAATTCGATGGACCAAAAATAATTTCTGTAAATTGACTATCCTCACTGGAAATTTCTGACAGCATTTATAATGTTTGTACGCTTGCAGTTAATTTCCGACTTCGATCAAACAATTACGAAATCGAAATTTTCAGATGGCTCGAAAGGCATTCCGTGCGATGCGATTTTGATGTAGAAATTAAGCGTCGAGATGCTGCAATTGGACAAACGGTATGCTTTATATAAATTTGTAATTCTAGTTAAATATTTCTTGGAAGCCTATTGGCTTCTGTTCCTGCTGTCTGGTGATAAAATTACTTGCCTTTCCTCACAACAAGCATTTTCGAAAATATTTCCAATTCAACAAGATGTGAATTTGAGCTTGGAAGAGAAAACATTACAAATGGAAAAATGGTTAGGGAATACAGCTAGAAGAACATTTTGATGTTTTATCAAACCTTTTATTGTAGGTGTTCGGGCTGCCACGATGCCATTGTGAAATCCAATTTTAATCGAACTTCAATGATAGCTTACAGTTTTAACAATGCTAAATTGCAATTCAGGTCGGAATTTACCATAATTTTTCAAAAACGCCGTTTAGTTTTGATTTCATACTTGTTTGGAATGTTTTTAGGGACGGCTGCGAAGAATTTTTTCGAGCGACTGAATCTGCGCAACTTCTGATCGTCATCTATTCAGCTGGTATCGGTGACGTCATTGAAACGCTGTTCGTGAAATACTTGCACAAAGTACCGTCTACTTGAACGTAATTAGCAATTGGCTCATTTGCAATAAGAACGTAAGTGATTGTGCTCGTTTCAACTGACATTCAAGGCAATTTTTTGTGTCGGATTTACATCGTCGGCTTTAAACCGCCCTTGATTCATTGCTACAATAAAAATGCATCGGTTATTCCGAAAAATGCTGCTTTTTTGGACAATATCGATATCGAATGCTTTGCTAATGGGCGATAGTTTAGGCGATTGCACAATGGATATCGGCTTGGTTCCAAATACGGTTGTAAAGTTGGGATTTTACAATAGAGAAGTAGACATTCAACTATTATTTTGAATTGATTAAATCTGAACCAATTAAACCAATTTTTTGTTTTAGATGGATGAAAACCTACTGTCGAAATACATGGAAAATTACGATATTGTTTTGATAGAAGATCAATCATTCGACATTCCAAATCAGTTTGTGAAAGCTATGTTGTAAAAATCATGAATAAACAGTAATTTTTTTTAAATCATTAATCTGACATTTGAACACCAAACTCTTCCCAGCCAATTAAAATTTGCATTCAAGTGTGTGAAGCTCATGAGCAAGTAAAATTAATAATGAGCGAGAAAAACTTGCGGACATGCTGGTTATTTGTTCAGAAAAACCTGCAGCCGCGCTAGTTTTTTTGTTTAGCGCCTAAAAACGAGCTTGTTGTTCAAAGTGCGCTGGCGAGGGCGGGCCTGCCGTCTGCTAGAAAATTTAGTTTAAAATTGTCCAGGGTGTCGCGATTGTTTTGTTTTTGTACTTGTTTGTTCGCTGGCCATGGCTGAAAATGTGATCGATGAATTGTTTTCAATCGGCGTATTAAAATTTGGCAAATTTACATTGAAAAGCGGTCAGATTTCGCCGTATTATGTTGATTTGCGATTGATCGTCGGTTATCCAAGTTTATTGGTTAGTTTTCGAGCAAAAATGGATTTTAAACGATTAATAGTTGTTTACTTTTGTGTGCGCTTTGTAACAAAGTCACTAATTTCAGCGTAAAATCTCGCAAGAAACTTGGTCGAAAATTTTACAAGAAAAGGTTTCGTACGATTGCCTCTGCGGCGTTCCGTATGCGGCTTTGCCTCTTGCATCGGTATAAGAACAAGTTTTACGCGCTGGCTACGACGTTAAAGTTGCTCGAAATGTGTTCATGCAGGTCATATCTGTTGATCATGATGTACCAATGTTGATCAGGCGTAAAGAGGCTAAGGACTACGGTACTCAACGTATGATAGAAGGAAATCTAATTGAAAATCAAAAATGTTTGATAATCGAAGACGTTGTCACAACTGGCTCCAGTATTGTAGATACAGCAAAGGTCAGCTGATGCATCGCTACATAGTTCGACTGAGTTTGACAAATCGGTTTCTTGCAGCTACTTCGCCAGCACAGTTTGATCGTCACCGATGCTGTTGTCATTCTGGACAGGCAGCAAGGTGCCGCACCTTTGTTGCAAGCTGAAGGCATCACCTTGCACAGGTTTGTTACATTATTTTGGTTTATGAGCGATTTATCAATCGACTTGTTCGTCTGAAGTATCACCGATTTGCTTATTTCATGATCTTTTAGCGCTTTCTCAATGAATGACATCCTCCAGAGCTTATTGCAAACGAACAAGATATCTAAAGACGTCGTTGATGAAGTTTACAATTTCATTGAAAGTTGTTCTCAAAATGGAGTGCAACAAGGCAAAGCTGAACGAACTGTACGCATAGTCCGCGTAGCAAGCAATCAAGACAGTCGACTACCTATCTCTTTTTTTTAGTGCTCTAGTTTCTTGGATCGAATGCATCTAGCTAAACATCCTAAATTAAAACAACTCTATGACATCATGTTGGAGAAGAAAACAAATCTTTGCGTCGCTGCCGATCTAACAAGTTCCCAAGCGATTTTAAACGTAAAAATGCCAACAAATCTTGTTGTTTGCTGACCTGTCTTATCAATCTCGTTTATCTCTCAGCTTGTATCGAAAATCGGCGCCGAAATTTGCTTGTTGAAATTACACATTGATATTATCGAGGATTTCACGCCTAACTTTGTCAGCGAATTGAAAATGATGTCGGAAAATATGAAATTCATGATTTTCGAAGATCGAAAGTTCGCCGACATCGGCAACACTGTTAAGTCGCAAATCAACGACGGCTTGTACAAAATATCCAAGTGGGCCGATTTCGTTACTGTACATACAGTAGCTGGAGCTGGTGTATTCGAAGGCCTGCGAGAAGTATGCAACTCTGCAAGTCATTTTATAACAAGTCAAAGTGATTAGATTTTTTAGGTTTGTTTGGAAAACAACGTTGCATGCTTGGTCGTTGCAGAAATGAGTTCGAAAAATGCTTTATGCAACAATATCGCTTATAGATCTGGTTAGCGAGACAGATATTTGAGTTTAGACAGCAAGAATTTTGTTTTATTTTCCAATTTAGCATCCATGAAATTGGCTCAAGAGTATTCCGATATTGTAGCTGGATTTATTTGTCAAAAACGTCTCAATACAGACGACGGCTCTTTCGTTTACATGACTCCTGGTACAGCACCGCGAACTATAGTTAACCTTAGCTGAATATGAATAGTGGAAATTTAGTCTCATGTTTTATTGCAGGAGTTCACATAGAATCATCTTCAGATTCAATGAAACAAAACTGGCGTAGCCCCGAGCAGGCAATCTCTACCGATGGCAACGATATCGTTATCGTCGGTCGCGGCATTACCGAAGCGTCTGATGTGTCAGCTACTGCAATAAAATACAAAAATATTGCCTGGCGATCGCTGACAGCTTGACTGAATTTGAATTCAAATTATACTCTGTTTTTCCCATGATTTAACATTTTCTATTATATTTTCAAACTGGGTCGGGTTGTTTTTTTGCGAATAAATTTGTTTTTGACTATTTATAACAATTAGAACCTGGTTTGCAGGGCAAATCAATCATAATTTGTCGCCAGGTAAACATTTGACAGATTTGAATTAAAAAAAAACATTCCGATTGTAAACTTTCATTGTTTCGGCTTTTTAATGGCGAAATGTATTTTAAAACAAAAAAATGATAGAACTTGGCTGATAAATGTCCCGCAATTAGTTTTTGCTCTTCTTAAAAATTTTTGGCTTGTTTGTTTTTCTGATTGCGAGGTTGAGTAGTCAATTTTTACTTTCAATCTTCACACGGTTGACAAACTTAACACCAGACCGGACGTGTTCTTTTCAATTTTTATTTTGAAATGGAAGCACAAAAAAATCTCAAGCGCTTCTTCGACATGTCAGCGGCTGACATGGAGAAAATTAACAAGGATCATCTTTATGCACCTCGTCCGGGCGATGTTATAATCAACGGACCATCGAAATCTGGAACGACTTGGTTGCAGCAAATCCTGCACCAAATCCGAACTAAAGGCGACGAGTCATTCAAGGACATCCAAGACGTCACGTGGTTTATTCAGTTTCCAAAATTAGCCGACAGTTTCAATTTCAATGGCGAACAAGTTTGCAATCCGAGAATTTACAAATGTCATTACACTTTTGAACAAACGCCAAAGTAAGCATGAAGACGGAATATTTCCAATTCTTGCTAGTTATTTTGGTTTTTTTAGACATGAAGGAGTCAAATATGTTGTCATCGTGAGAAATCCTTACGACGCTGCTTTGTCGTTTAAAAAATTTCTCTATCGTCTTTGGGGCAGCGACGTGGACATAGACGATGAAAATATGGTTCATCGTCTGAAAGGGGAGAACAGCATGGTGGGCAAGGGCAGTTTTTTGTTTTTGACATCCTGGTGGCATCACCGACAGGATCCTAACGTGTTCTGGGTGCACTACGAAGATTTACTGAAGAATTTAGAATTGATAACAAAACAATTGGCTGATTTCATAAATATACCACTGACTGGCGATGAATTAAAACGTGTTTGCTCGTTTTGCACATTTGACTATATGTCGAACCATGCCGACAGATTTTCAGCTGATCCGACGGCTGAACAAATCGCACGATTAATGAAGCAGGAAAAGTGGCAAGTAACCGGCAGTATAGTTCGTAAGAGTGGTGGCAGATCGGGTCAAGGAAAAGAACAGCTGGCAGCAAACTTGAAAGAAATTATCGACGATTTGTGGCAGAAAATCGTCACGAAGCAGCTTGGATTCAGCAACTACGAAGAACTTCGTTCGGAAGGTGCAAAATGTCGAAACGTTTTGGCTAAGCTGTAGAAAGCATTGAAATTGTGCGTGTTCTTCTAAAATTGATTATCAGCTCATAAATGTTCGCTATTTTGCTTTCTGTTTGTTTTCAGATAGCAATAGAGAATTTGAACGTTTCCTTTTGAAAATTTGTTCAACTCAGTGCGTCTGATCGTGTGAAAAGTTTAGTGTGTTAGACTTTAATAAAATGGAAGCTCACAGTAAACTGAAACGTTTCTTTGAAATGTCAGCAGCTGAAAAGGATAAAATAAACAAAGATCACCTTTACAAACCTCGCCATGGCGACATTATAATCAACGGACCTGCGAAAGCTGGATCGACTTGGCTGCAGCAAATCCTCCATCAAATCCGTACCAAGGGCGACGAATCGTTTCGAGACATCTACGACGTCACTTGGTTTATTCAATTCCACAAGTTCGCGGATCGTTTCGATTTCAACGGTGAACAAGTTTGCAATCCAAGAATATACAAATGCCACTACACATTCGAAGATACACCAAAGTAAAAACAATATATTGACTTGCCAATTACAGTTCCAGTTAGTCGATTCGGTAACATTAGGTTGTACCAGAGAGGTGTGGGTTGCCAGGGATGCCTGATTGTCAAGTGTGAGACTGTCACGGTTTGGCAATAACACAAATAATTCGATTTTGCAAGATTTTTCACTATCTTTCAGGACTGAAGGTGTCAAGCACATATTTATCGCGAGAAATCCTTACGACGCTTCCTATTCCTTCGCAAAATTCCTCCACCGGCTTTGGGGCAGCGACGAAGATGTGGACGACGAAACCATGATGTTCTATCTGAATAAACAGGGCACGACGACCGGCCGAGACAGTTGTTTGTATTTGGCATCGTGGTGGCCTCATCGCAACGATGCTAACGTGTTCTGGGTTCACTACGAAGATTTGTTGCAGAATTTGGAATTGATAACGAGGCAATTGGCTGATTTCATCGAAATGCCTTTGACTGAGCAGGAATTAAAGCGCGTTTGTTCATTTTGCACTTTTGAATACATGTCGAAGAACGATGACAAATTCAAAGGCAATCCAATTGCCGAACTATTCGCGCTGTCGCTCGATCAAGAACAGTGGCCTGTGCCCGCTGCGGGCGGAATGGTCCGCAAGGATGGCGGTGTTTCGGGTCAGGGCATGGAAAAATTATCGCCGAGTTTGAAACAAATTGTAGACGATCAATGGAAGGAAATCGTTACTAAACAGTTAGGATTCAAAAATTACGATGAAATGTTTTTGAAAGGATCAATTTTGAGAAAAAATTTGTCGAAATAGCATGGTTTTTTAGAATACAATAAAATCGCCTAACACTTCGAGATTAGAACAAATTTCATGCAGTTTTATATGAAAATTGTTGTAAGCAGCAGAAAAGTTGTCTGCTAGTTGCGCGCGCAATAGTTTGGCGGCAGTGCTTGCTTTCATTGTTTTCCGGCACATTTTGCCTCTTGCAAGCGAACGTTTCTCGTTTTTGTTAGAAATGGAAACGGACCTGTCTATTTATGAAGTTATCAAAGTAAGTTTCCAGAATTTCAATATTTGTGTCACCATTAAAGAGTTTTAAAGCAAATTTTCAGTCTCCCAGTAAAGTTTATTACATTCCCAATTTTATAACCGAAGACCAAGAAAAATACTTAATCGAACGCGTTTTATCGTCGCCGAAACCGAAATGGGAAATTCTGAGCAATCGGCGTTTGCAAAATTGGGGTGATTCAGTCGCTTTGCCAAAAGTCTAGACAGTACGTTAATTTTGTTTTTTATTCCTAGGAGGTATCCTTTGCAAGGGCGGGTTGATTCCCGACGATGATATCCCTCAATGGTTGCAATTCTATGTGAATGAAATGTGCAAGCTGCCAAATGTATTTCCAGAAACTAATTTCCCCAATCATGTTCTCGTAAACGAATATTTGTCCGGTCAGGGTATCATGGTAATCGACATTGTAGAAGCCTTTTATTTATATTGAGAGCTTTTGCGTATAAGTCAATGGTGATATATCCTCGCCTTGTCCAGCTTTGTGTCGGTTTATAAATGCAGCAATGTACAACTGAAGTCCGCTAGCTAAACTGCATTTAAAGCTCAGACAGTTTCTCACTGAAACCTTTTTTTAGCCTCACCTCGACGGGCCGCTTTATTATCCTACAGTAACGACTATCACTTTGGGCAGTCACGCTCTGCTAAATTTTTACAAAAGTCTTCCCGAAGATAAAAGTGAAATTCAAAGTCCGTTGAACGATAGAAAAATTGGCAGTCTACTATTGGAGCGACGCAGTTTGGTTATCATTCAAGAAGATATGTACAAGATTTATTTGCACGGTATCGACGAGAAGGACGAAGATGTAATTGAAGAAAACGTCTTTAACATTGATAAATGTTCCGCTAAAATTGGCGAAGTTCTCAAACGAGATACGAGAATATCGCTGACAATTCGCAACATTCCGAAAGTTTTAAGAATGACTGTGAAAGCATTATTTAAAAAGCGTTAGATTTGTTTTTCGTTGTTAGTATCGAATAATTAAAAAAACTAATTGTTATTCAATTATTTTGATGCAACAGCATTATCAAGTAAACGTGTAAAATTTTGAAAAAGTGAGTTCTAAAGTAAAATTAGTTGGCACTCTCTAATCCGGCTGCATTTGTCCCACGGCTTTTAGTGACCGGATGAAGAATAAGCCGGACTATAGAATTGCACTAAAAATGTTTCATACAATCATTTTATTTTACCATACTCTAACATTTCACAAAAAGTGCATTTTTAACGTTTATCCACTGAAAAATAATCTGCAATTGAAGTTTGCTTTGCGAATTTGTCTCAAAATGCCATATGTGTTTATGTTTATAGTATTTTTAGTTTGCGAAAATTAAATGCGTATTTTAAAGTTGATTCGCAAGTACAATTAGTCTGGTAATTTGCTGTATGTCTATGCAATTTTCACAAAAAAATTCGGTTTGCACAAATTTTCTCGTTTATTTTCGCTATTTATTTATTACCACTGATGCATTAATATTTTCTTTATTTCGAGTGTGTCGACATTTGGAACAACGAAGTTATCCGGTGAACGTTTGATTTTGTTATCGTCGCTGAAGCGAAAAACAAAAAATGCGTCACCTATAGTCGATAACGGACAAAATACGCTTCATTAATGCATTAATAACAAAAAAAATGCAGTGATTATCAATAAAATGTGCGGTGAAAAGCCCAGAAGCTTCTTTTTTCAACTTTAATCCACGCGTCAATCTTCAACGACCGGTACGACACGAAAATCCGACCGTGTCTTGGCAACCGATTGGTATCGAAACGTTTTACCTCAATCACAGCCAGCCAAGTCCGTGCGTCTAATTTTAATAAGGAAGCTTATAGGAAGCCCTCTACAAATGACACAAAATACAAATGACAGTTTAACCCTCAGAAATCCCGGATCATGCAAGACTTTTGCTCGTATACCATCTTAGCATGACATCATGCTTAGTGTGACACCAATTCGTTTTGACGCTGAAATTTTTGTTTTGAACGATTAATTTCGTTACACGTTTTTTGTACAACAACACATCTTTTACTACTTCCTTTCAAATTACGATTTTGCACGGATCAAAAAGTTCCCGGAAATATGTTCGCATTTTTTAACTAGACCACTTCATGGCATAAATAAATAAGATTTGGAA
>JAQGBA010001457.1:0-14748 GCA_034698125.1 Prionchulus punctatus | reverse complement strand
ACGCGGAAATTTGCTTATTTAAAAACGGAAAAACGCGGAATTTTGTAAGCTATGAAACGGAATTTCAGTTTTTTTCACGCGGAAAAACGGACACCCTACTCTTTATCTATATAATGCCTTTAAACAGCGAAAGCTTACTAGTCTCGATTTTAGTTTTCTGTGCAGATGCCAACAGTTGCCATCTTAACCTGTGGTAACAACAAATTTCAAGGCATAGGATCAAAGTTGAATCTGTACAAAAAAACAACTTCAATATTCACATTTTACTCAATTTCATGGGTCAGTGTAACAATAGGAAAATAAAAAATTCAAATAAATATCTTATTGTGTTGTATGTTGCTACCGAAAAGTAAAACACGTCTTACTCTTCTTCTTACTTACCAATGTGCTTACCAATGCACCAATACCAATATATTATCTTACTTTAAGGTGCGCCTATAATTATTGCCATAATGTTGATGTCTTCGTTTACTGTTTCGTCTAATGTTACATTGGCTGTCTACTAATGAAAGACGTTCATAGTATAGAAGCAATTCGTTTCAAGATTCAGAATACGTTAAAAGTTTACTATCCATATACCGATTTTTAAGCATGCAGAATTCAACAAAGACCCAGAACAGTTATGGAATGTATAGCTGTCTGAAGAGGGAAGACTTGATATAATTACATGGCGTAACAGCAATTGTCATGAAGAGGTATATCCCCAGCTGCCTGTTTTAACGAAACATCAGTTTTGCGCAGGATGCCTATGCAGGGTACATAATAATGACAACATAATTGGAACATATAAATCTTTCGGAATTGCCATGAACATAATTGTTTTATCCATGGGAAAACAAATTATTATAATAACATTTCGAATGCATAAATCAAAATATGCAATAACAATTGAACCTACAGCGTTGAAAATATTTTAGGTGTTTTTAGTATAAATTTAGACGAGACTTTGTTGGACATAAGTGGCGTGCAATTTTTTGTGTATTTTGTTCACAGTAGTACTAGTTACGGAATGGTCGTTAGTTCTCACATTTTCTACCCTGAAGCCAAGTGAAATCTTGTTTTTCAAAGTGAGCATTGGATCTTTTTTCAGTAAATGTAGTGAAATGTGTATTACTTTATTTTGTTTTCTTACTTCGGTCATGAAATCACAGACGATAATATTATTTTGCCTATTGCAAATTATTTGTGGATTCACCGTATTGGACAAATTTAACAATGAAGCTAGTGACGTCACTATAGACAGATTCAAAAGGATCCTTTATGGAACGCCGATTCAAGGCGGTATTTGGACATCATTTGCATTAGTTGAATCACGTTTTCAAACAAATTTTATGGGGGGTAAGGTATTTCATTGTAGTGGAAGCTTGGTTTCGCCGAACTTGGTAGTTACTGCAGCGCACTGTGTTCCCAAGGATGAACCACGTTGGACTGGTGCCATTGTAAAATTGGGTTACAATGGGAAAAAGTATACAGTGAATAAACAAGCAAAAAGGGTTACTACGCTTGGCGGGAATACTAAGTTCAATGACTTTGCTGTCTTAACATTAACAACATCCATTGTTGAATCAGAATTGGTTAAACCTGTGGAACTGTCATCGAACGATGCAAGCTCTGGAATGGAGTGTATAGCTGTCGGGTCTGGCATAAATGAAAACGGAAAATTGATGTTACAGCATCCAATGCAAGCGTCTTTATCAGTGATTACGCCAGCTGACTGCTGTGGTTTTGCAGCAGAACATCAATTTTGCGCAGGAGATTCACGCAAAGGGATTTATGATGGAGATAGCGGGGGTCCGCTGTATTGCAAGGAGAATGGCGTGTGGAAATTATTTGGTATATCGAAGGCGAGCGGTAATGGATGCTTCAATAAAAGAGTGTCGACGTTCTCGAAAGCCAGTTATTATAAGACATTTTTGAAATTATAACTGGCATTCACTTATTGTTTTTTTATTGATGCGTGTGAGGTGCATTCTTTTTAGTGCATAAATCTGAATGTAAATTTGAATGATATTCAATTTTAAAGAAATTTTTCAAACCAAACTGCGAACTGAGCATAGTCATGCCATTTGACGTTTGCAATTAACTTATAGTTATCCATCAAATGTCAATTACTGAAAAGAGTTATTCGAATGTTGAACATTTTTCCATCGAACTACGGACGAAAGAAAAGTCAACTTTGCGCCAGTTATTAAAACGAAAATTATACGTTTGAATGACACGAGCAATATTTTAAAAGATCGTTCTTGAAAACGTCAAAGTGAAAGTGTTACCTGGAAATAAACTTTTTTAGTTGCTCTGTTATCATCTGAGATTTGCCTCGTGACAGTTTTCGCTTCAACACAGAAGAACGTTCAAAGTTTGTTCACGGAACTTTTTCAGAAATAGCTTGTAAGTGTGATATGCAGGTGATTAAAAACAAAATTTTTATCTGCTTCTGCATGCCTTAGGCGTCTAGCTGTTCGCATCGATTACCTGAAATTGCATTGAATTACTGAGAAAATTTCCAACTTTATCAACTAATATCTTTCAATAACCGTGTCCCATTAGAGTGGGCCTGGTGCCGTGGAATGTCGCTGGCTTGCCACCTTAGCCTCCAAGATTCGAACCCAGGTGGGGCCCTTGGGCTTCTTGTGTCATCAAAGTACCTAATCGTAAAATAAATTAGGAGCGAAGAGTGTTGATTAAAGTCACCTGGCAAGTTGGTGCACGTTCCAGTCCTGCTTTGGGGAGCACAGAGCTATGGACCAGAATTCTCCCCTCCACATCGACTCCCGGTACACTCTACTCAGAATTGCGCCCTCATCATTTATTTGTTATCCTTTACTCGGTCCCAGTTACGTACAATGAAATTGAATACCGTTCGTAATTGATATTAACGTAGTAACGGGTGTAAATAAAAGCACTATAGTTCCGTCCTTTGTTGCATGTAAAGTGTAAGACGGCACTCTCCTTGTCCTCGTAAACTGGGTTTCAATCATTTATAAAAACCACCGAAGCTGTAAGCAACTATATTGACGTTTATAAAGGCGTATAATTTCAAGTTCAAAACAATTGAATAGACAATCTATACTTGTTCGGACCAGTGCCAAATAGCAATTAAAAGTTCTTGAGAGCGTTTTTTATGGATTATTCTATGTTCACTAAATGTTCTTAACTATAGTTTGCAAATTTCTGACCTGTCTGCCTCGTTGTTTTGTCTGTACTGAAACATTTCAGGGAATCGCTTCCAACTACGATGAACGGGTAGAAAAGTAAAATGAACTAATTTTTGTATATTTTCGAAAAATGTAAACAAATTTTTTTAACTAGATAATGTTTTCAAGTATGTTAAGTTTCAAAAATATTCTTTTTCACAATTTATTCATTTGTCAACGTTTTTTTTGTTCATGTTGTTGATGAATAGGTGCCATTAATCCGTGATTAATTTTTCCACCCCTGTCTCGTTTCCCTCGGTGAAATATGCATGAGCGAAATTTAAATTCAACAACATTAACATGTTTCAGTCGAAATGTTCATTACCGTCAGATTCAAAGATTGAAAAATAAATTTTTTTCGGATCCTAACTCATTTCCCGCAGGTCATTACTTTTGTAAACCTGTGAAAAAAATGTTTTAAATTAATCGTTATTCAAAACTGGATAAAAAAATGGTGTTACAGTTTGGTTGATAGGTGCCTTTTTTCCCTTTTCAAAATGCTACCATTTTCAACATATTTATTTCGCTAAATGATTTCAAATATTTTCCTATCCGGTGATTATGTCATGAATCACTTCGTGGTACGTTCATCCACCAATACATGTAATTACCAATAGTTGCTAAGAAACATTTATAAAACAAGATTTCTTAGAGTTCCGTGTATCACTATTTTTGAAGGCTGAAAAAATGATTAAAATTTCTCAGCGAAAATTTCATCTTGTTTTGAAACATTAAATATATGAGCTGAAAGTTGAATACTTTATTAAGTTTATTTGCATTTTATTGTGATTGATGGCGAAAATAGTTTTTAAAATTCGATTCCCATTGCTCCAAGCTTTGTCGCATTGACATATTTTGAAATTAAAATAGTTAAATGTCACCCCCTGAAAAGTCGCAGAATGCAAAATTCGATTCTTGGAATCGAAGGATACGCATTTGTGTAGTTCTTTGATGATAAAGATATATATTTTCTCTTTTGACGCTCACCACACTAGCTAATTGAAGAAATAATGTTATCCCAAACGCATTTCCTCATCGCGCTGTTGATGAACGCGAGTGAAAATTGAATACGAAAATTCCTCGCGCTTGGCTAACTTAAAAATTGGTTTCATTTTATTAGAGCAATAATGACTCCCGCGCGAATAATAGGTTTTGAAAGTATTTTGAACTTTCTTCCACCACCACCGAGAGCTCGATTACGTGACCGAATTAGAATCTACATGTTCGTAAAAATGTCTCGCGCCAGACACTTTACCATTATTGGCAAAATGTCGTAATCGAGTTATGGTTATGACAAGCAAAGAATGTGTTTTGTGTTCACGCAGATGAATATATTATATTGACTTTCAGATTAGCTAAACTGAAATAAGGAAAAACGAGCACGTTCGGCCAATTTCTGCAGACGACAGATCTCAACGAATCTTCGAAGCATGGAAGCGAGCGGCGAGTCGATTAGCGAACCGTCTTTTGTCTCCAACGCATCGTGGAATGGTTCGCCGTTTGACAACCAAAGCCTGTGCGAGAACAACATTTATGATAATTCTCAATACGTTATGATCATATACATCGGATCGCCAATAGCACTGTTAGGAATTTTCAGCAATATACTGTTGGTGATTCTTTTCGGTGGGCGAAACAATTGCGGAACAACAAATTTGTACTTTATCATACTCGCTTTCCTGGATATTTGCATTTGCCTTTTGTACATATTTTTGTTCGCAATCGATGTCTTAGCAGTTTATCACGAGATCTACTGGCTATGGCACGTCTGGGTGCGTTACGTCATACCGTTTTTGGCCTTATCGCGTATTATTCAATTGACGTCAACGTACATTGTGGTGTCGGCGACTGTCGAAAGATATTTTATCGTCGTCGGTAATAGACGTATAATTAATCTGCTCTATACTCCGAAAAGAAGACTGTACACCATTTTGTGCGTATGCTTCGTGACTTCAATGATAAGGTTACCGTCATTCTGGGACTACGAACTCGTCTATCAAACCGTCTGCCAAAACATCAATAATTTTTCGACGATTACGATCCATGATTATCTGATGAAGGATCCGTTTTATAAAAACGTCTATAACTTTTACATCATGCACTTAATTCAATTGTTCATACCCGTAATTATTTTGATAGCGTTGAACGCGACTATCGTCTATTACCTGCAACGACAATTGAACTTGGCGAAGAGATTCGTGTGCTTATTTCCGGAAACCGTCCTTACGCAAGGCGCAATAAAGACGGGCTTGTCAAAGGATAAAGTTAGAAAAGCCACGTACACGTTGCTCGCCATTGTCACTAGCTATTTAGTATGCAACAGCGTGAATTTATTTTTGAGCATAATGGAACACGTGGCGCGCACGCCCTTTTTGGAGGACGAACATGGAATGCCTAGCGATTTGTACAACTTCCTTTCGGACTCAGTGTCGTTTCTCTTTATGTTTAATTCGTCGATTCGTCTGTTCATCCATTTGGCTAGCAACGAATCGTTTAGAGTACAAATTGTCACAATGACTTTCATTCAAAAGAGGAAAAAAAATTCGTCGAAAATTTCGTGTAATGGCAAAACTTCGACAATTGTTTGTCAAATGTCAAACAACGAAGTTTCGTTGCCACTGTTGAACACGCGATGCGACGAAGTGGAAACTTGCAAGGAGACTTCGATATAGTTGACATTTTCAACGATTATATGTTTGGTAGCGCAATTAAAAAGAGGTTATTTTGAATGAGTTTTAATAACGAAACATTATTTGATAAATTGCAAATACCGTCTGAACTTTAGTTTTGGTTTGAAAAACAAAATAACTATTTTGAATACTTGTGAAAAAACTTTGCAATTCAAATTATCTGAGCAGCAGGTAAACTATTTAACCTTTAAATTTTTGTAAATTTTGGAACAAAGATATAGCCGGTTAAATGGATCTAAAACAATATAATATAGAAGTTTCTCCAACAACAAGCGGAAATCTGGGTAAAGACAATAGTGGAGGTAATTTTTTATTTTGATACTCTTCATTGCGATAATTCTCGAGGGAAGTTAGATAAAAAGTCTTTTCAGACGAATAATTTAATTATCAAAATGTCAAAACGTGGTATTAATAATTGACAGGAAAACAATAAATTTTTGTGTTCGACGTATTAAATAATACATGTAATGTATAAACGTTAAAAGGTCTAATTAAATATCATGAAAACGATATCATGCAATTGAATTATAACAAACAATATCTTTCGTTCATTTGATGATGCTGTACTAAAGATCATGAAAATTTTGACAAATGGAATTATTTGCTTGGGTCAGGGTCTAGATATGGGTATGGGTTTGAGGTGAGCATGAGTATGAGTATTAGTGAGTCAGACCTTGGACCACAGTCTAAGTCAGTCTTAGTCTTAGTGTGAGTCTCAGTCTAAGTCTTACATTGAGCCTTAGTCTGCTTCTGCGCTTGCATCTGAATCTGCGTTAGCAGTTGTATCTGTGTTGGCGTCAGCGTGAGCTTGCATTTGTTTTGCCTGTGGCTCTTTCTAAACTTGTGTTTATGTCTTTCTCTGCGTGTCTGACACTGTGCCTGTGCCTGTGCCTGTGTCAGTGCCAGTGTCTGCGCCTGTAAATGCGCCTGTGCCTGCGCCTGTAAATGCGCCTGTGCCTGCGCCTGTAAATGCGCCTGTGCCTGCGCCTGTAAATGCGCCTATGCCTGCGTCTGCGTCTGTGTCTGTGTCCATTTTTGTGTCTCTGTATGTGACTGTGCATGTGTCTGTGTCAAAATCTGTCTTTATCTATGTCAGAGTCTGTGTCTATGCATATGTCTCTTATATCAGTGCCTTTGTCTGATTCGCTCCTATGTATCTGTACCCTAGTGTCAGTATATATGTGTGTGTGTGGTCTTGGATAAGTGTAACAAATCCAGTTTTACATGATTTCCAGATTTTCATCTCTCTCATATCCTACTTTAGTCATAACATCATCTAATTATTGGAAGTATGTTTGAACGATATAATATTCAGAATATATCTCCGAATGATACAATGGAAATTTTAATTATTCCCTGGACATTATATGGATTATATATTTTTAACGACCATGAAATTGTGTAATCAAACAAAATTGATTTAAAAGCTTCGTTCGCCAATGAAATAGATCCGTCATTTGTTTTAATTGGTGAAATATAATATACCAGCAGACGCATTCATCTTCGCTTTCTTCTCAAGCAATGAAAAGTGTTTTCGAACTTCATTCAGTTTCACCATTAGTAAAAAAGCAGTTTTTTTACTGTTACTTTAACTACATAGTTAAATGATGATAAAAGGAAGACAATTGGTTTTGCCTAAGAAAATATCAGCAGCAAACAAAATTTAATTGTGCAAGATGATGGACACGGAAGAATCGTTCAGCGAAAACTTTGGAATTTCTTCCATTGAATACTTTTCATCGAATGACTCCTCCAATGAAAATCGAACAGTTTGCGAACATCATTATTATGATTATTTACAATATGTCGTCGTCATATTCATCGGATTACCAACTGCAGTTCTTGGCTTGCTCAGTAACATTCTGTTGCTTTTCCTTTTCCGAAATAGACAAAATTGCGCCACGACAAATTTCTACTTCATACTGTTGGCACTATTGGACATAAGCATTTGTTTGCTATACATTCTACTGTTCGCAGTGGACGTGCTCGCCATTTATCACAAAATCTACTGGTTGTGGTTTCTGTGGGTTCGATACGTTATACCATGTTTAGCATTATCACGGATAATTCAACTAACATCAACGTTCATCGTCGTTGCTGCAACAACAGAAAGGTTTTTCATAGTTGCCAATTATAAACATATAATCAACATCTTCTTTACTCCAAAAAGGCGAAGGTATATTATTCTGATCATTTTCTGTATTGCGTCACTATTGCGGCTGATTTCATTTTGGGACTACAAACTCATTTACCGTGATAACTGTAAAAACATCGACAACTTTTCTGTGGTTTCTGTCCAGGATAATCTGATGACAAACAAATTTTACAGCAGCGTCTACAATTTATATATCATGAACTTCATTCAGTTATTCGCCCCTGTTAGCTCTCTAGTCGTTCTGAACGGAATAATTATTTATCACTTGAAACGACAACTGCGAATAGCGAAAAACTTTGTATCGCTGTTTCCTGAGACTGTGTTGATGCATGGTCCGATAAGACCCGGTGTGATTAAAAACAAAGTTAGAAGCGCTGCTTTTACGCTAGTAGCTATTGTCACTAGCTACTTAGCTTGCAACTCTTTGAACTTGTTCCTCAGCATTATGGAACACGTTGCTAAATTTCCTTATTTGGAAGATGAGAACGGATTACCGACAGATTTGTATAGCTATTTGACGAATTTCGTTTCGTTTCTTTTCATGTTTAACTCGTCGATCCGCTTGCTTATCCACTTGTCGAGCAACGAATCCTTCAGACAGGAAATTTATACACTTTGTTTTCACACAAGACAAAAGCCATTGAACGAACATCGAAGTTTCACGAATGAAAAATTTTCTTTAAACAACATCCATTCTAATAAGAAAAGTTCGTCAGTTGAAGAATATAGTGGTGAAGATCGTCATGTTTTTAGCCAAGAAACAACATTATGAATGAACTGCATCTGACGATCGAAGAAACACACCTTATTTTAGTTTTTTATGAGCAATCCCGTCACCTACTTTGATGAGGTACCACAAAAAGTCGCTTCCTTGCTTACATTGTCAATGTGGGTGCAGTTGCTACCTGTTAATAAAGCTTTTTTTTTATTAGTAATGGTCATTAGACTGTTTTAAAACGAGTATTTCGAGCTCTTGATGTAGTATGCGGTATACAACTGCGAAAGCCCAAGAGACAATAAACCAGACAAGTTTCACCCGACTGAGAGGTTCGACACTTCTTTAATAAGTTTAATGCTAAATTTTTATTAAAAAATGTCGGCAAAACAATATTAATTTCACCACAACTTGTACTGACAGAATTGTCGCGTGAAACCTGCATCGCAAATACAAGTGATTCCAATGGTGGAACTCGCGCAATGCCCATGAACATAGCCCTGGGCTCGAATAACAGCCACTTCATAGTGCGTTAAAATTACTTCGTCACAGAAGTTTATTTATCGTAAATCCGTATGCTGTTACATATTAAAATAGCAATTTGTAATAAAAGATAATGAAAATTTTCTTACGAGTTGTCGTTATCGGTCTAGCTGTTCACAATTTTAAATTTCTGTCATGCGTGGAATTTGTTAAATGTTTACTTGTTGCAGCTTAGTTGCCATTGTCATCAGTTTGCCTACAATAAAAAAAATGAAAAAAGAACTGAGAAATCTTACATGAAAGTTAAGAGAAACTTCATCTATAAAGCCTGCCTGTATTAGTATAATAGGCACTTTCCATTGTTTGCTTGTTCGAGTTCGATTTTGTTGTCTGTACAATGTTATACTGTATTGCTTTGAAGTGTAGAAACTTCAATGAAGGGATGATTGTCACTTCAGGCTTGTTTATTGGTTATTGTGTACGGAGCGGTTGATACGGCCTGCTGAGTTGGAAATAGCTTAGCTGCACTGACACTCGTAATCAGGAGAGTGAAGCCATCAAGAAGGCAGGCGCCCGAAGGAAGGATATTCCCTTGTTGGTGTGACCTATGTTGACGCGATTATATGGCAACTCAAGGAACCATTGTGACAGAAGTCATTTCCCGTCACTTGAGAAGTTGAATAAAATGAAATTATTTAATTGTATTTTATTGAAAGTGAAACAAAATGAAAAGCAATTGGATCCGAATTGCATAATATAAACGTTGGGCGCCTTGCTCACAAGTGAGACGGCTACTCCAACGGGTTACATTTCAATAACTAACAGAAACTATTACGATTTCAGGTTGAGCAATGTCTGATGATGAAGCTAAAATGCGAAATCATCATGATTCAGCGACGAGGCGTCATCATGAGAAAGTAAAATAGGAATGTAAATTAAAGCAAAGGTTGAGCTTCGTCACACCATCATGCTACACATTATTATATGTAAAAGTAGAGACAAGCAAGTGATTGGAGACTGATTATAACTTAGAGCTCAACATATTTATATGCAAGAACTAGTGATAATCAGTTCAAGAATAAGTCTTCTGATGTAGGAAATATTGTTGTAGGAACACTACAAGAACTTGAATAAATCAGAGAACTGTCTTTAAAAAAGAAACTGGTCTATTGAGTCGGTTTAGTAGAATCAGTATTTGCCAGTAATTAGTTTGTCTCATATATTCACTTATCCTTTGCCAAGTTATGCATGTTCGTTTGACTTCTTATTTTATTGTTTTTTTTTCTTCTTTTGTGTAAACAATAAATGTGACTTGTTAGCTCAAACACAAATACCTCAACAAGCAGCACAACAGCTAATAACAACTAAAATAATATTTACAATTTTTTTGTTCAGTCAGATCAACGTCATCAACAATAAAATGTATTTTGCGTCGTTTTACTTCAGAACGAAACAGTTATTTTTTATTAGTTTTTATTTTCGTTTACGTTTTTAAGCAGCCATATCCTCGAAAACTTCTGCTAAGACTGCAGCTGGTAGGAAAATTCATTTTGGCTAAAAAAAGTGGTCAGAATTTTAATTGTCAATAGTTTTGTAACATGGCAGATATTACATGGCATTATAACATGGCTTCTAAAGGCATCTGACCAAGGTGAAGTGATATAATCACAATCATTTTCGATGATCAAGTTACAAATGATAAAAATTTACTTGGAGCGTTTGTTGTAGTCGTAATAATTGTAGTTGGTGTTGTTTTTTCAGTTGACAGATAAAATTTTTGTTGTGACAAGTGTGGCTATCATATAGGAACTAATATATTAATACCAACAGGTGGTACTTAAATAATAATAATTAAAAATGCAATAAAAACACTTACGCAAATAACCGTAATCACAATAATCAAAAATTCGGGGATAGTTCAAGGAATCGAACAGTTTCTACTTATAAAATCCGAAGCCGACAGTACAGCCTCTTGGTAAAGAAAAAGCTTCGCCAAATGGTGTACATGCGGCACCTTGCATCCCATAGAATCCACAAACTCCGTAGCTGCAATCGGTAGACATACAGTTAGCATTCCTCGTGCAATTTTGAGGGAAATCATACGAATCACACAGAACACCACCGCACTTATGAAGGCCATTGCTACATTCTTCATCCGAATCGCACCAGTTAGTAAATCCTGTTTCTGAAATGGAGTATGCTAATTTCATGACTGCATTAGTTTTATTCATGATCAAACAGCTAAGTCAGAATGAACATACTTATTTTATCGCAATAACCATAGGCATTATATTCTAAGCATTTAAAACCATTTGTGCACGGAATTGCTTCCGAATCTAGCATGCAATAGGAACCTTGATCGCCTAAGGAAATACCACCCCAGCCATATTCATTACAACAACTTGATACACAGTCCGAATTTGAAACACATTTTCCATTGTAAGGCTTGCCATAGTCTAGGCCATTTTTGCCTTCATGCATGATACAGCACGATGAACAATTACTTGCAACCGCAAATGAACGGGCTTTCTACAAAATGCTCTTTTGTTGCTTGATAAAAGAATGCAATTCCAGATTTAGGTAGCAAAGCGAAACAAGACTTTACTGAACTTATGCTACTGTAGCCAAGGTCGCAATAACTGCCGTACAAGTATAACTAATGCAGAGATTCGAATTCATCTGCACACCCAAATTTTGGATCACATTCACCGCAAGGCAACCTTGTGTTCCGTTGCTCATACTGTACATCGGCCATTGCTATTGCAAACATTCCAGCAACAATCCGCATTTAGTTCACAAGCCTCTTCTCCAATACTGCAAGAACAATAACCTTCATCTAAGTTCTCTTGTGCGTATTTTAAGCAATAAAGAAATTTATCATTTCATTGACTAAGTTTAGCGCAAGAATAATAAAATGGATTTTTTTCTGAAAAAAGAGAACTAACGTTAGTAATCATAATCGATGCAAATAATGGAAGTTAATATTTTATACTTCTTTACCCTCTTCATAAACAATTGTTTTTGTAATTGCAACTACATTTAAAACAGACCGTAAAGTAACCAACACATAATGCGAAAACATGTGGCAGATATAAAAAATATTGAATGCCCTCGAATGACAAGGCAAATGAAAAGGCAAAAATTAAACTGTATTTTGTACTTCTAAATTGAATTATAAATGTATGATTTTTAATGCAAACATATTATTTCAGCTTGTATGGATTACATGTTTAGAATGCTTTTTATTTAAACACATGTTGATCAGTCAATAAGTTGCAGATATTCAGTGTCTGATTTTGGTTGTAATTGCTCTTCAAATAGCAAATAATGAAGTTTTGGATATGAAAAAATATTATTATTATTATGAAGTTCTCGACTTCAAAACTTGAAGGTGTAGTACAACTTTAAACAGACAACGACTTAGATCATTAAACAAATCACACAATCACAAATTTTCAGTCAGCTTCTTCCAATGAACGAAGGATTCTTCCGATCAGCCTACATGAACGAGCTTTTCGCCGTAATTCGTTGAAAATGTTCGTAAGATGTTCGTAGAATTCGTCTTTACCGTCGGAATTTGCTGAGTAGCTCAATAACTTCGTTCCCCGCCCCTGTACCATTAACCGTATGAACATTCCATGATCCAAATCGAAACTGTTTAAATGAAGTGTATAAGGCCATAGTAATACCTTGTAGTTGGCCGGACCACAAGGGAGAGCAAAGTTAAAAACTAGATACCTTTTGGATATGAATCAATGCGATAAACAAAAATAATGAGTATTGAAGAAAATTGTTGATGGATATTTGAAGGAAACACAGAGCGAACTTTACAAAATTTTTAGTTGCTATGATGGCCAACAATGGAAGACTGCGAACCTAAACTTGGATTGAACAAACTAATATACCACACAATATGTTACAATCTTTCACAATTTTGTGTTTAGGCACAGCAAGTGACCTATGTTTATTGACAGCAGTATAGTGGATTTCATGGTAATATAATCCGTGAACATATCTTGGGAACATTAATTATCGTGAATTCCATCTTCGTAATGAATGATAGTCAGTGTGAAATCGTATTTGTTCAGCCGAAAACACACACCATATCTTTTATTTTTTGTAAGCCCACCGATGTTTGGTTGAACAAATATGGCAACAATGGGAACTCTATTTGGAGGTAACTTTTTGTCCTGTTTGTTCATGTTTTCTTTTGCCTTGAGATACTTCTGCATTGAATATTGAATATATGCTGTGAATGACACTTTGCAGTTGCATATACTGTAGGTCTCCCAATATCCGTTTATGTAATGTCGCGGGAAGTCAAATTTTATTACCAGTCGATGATCTAACATCTTTATACCAAAAACCATCATAATTCTTTCCTTCTTTTCTTTCCTTTTTCGTTGACTCACCTAAAATTGTCTCGCACTTGAATATGAAAATCACGATGTGTTTCGAACTGATTTCTACTCTGGCAAAACTTGCGCGTAATATCTGAAATGGTCCACTCTTCTTCGATGTCCCCGAAAACGTTCTGTTGTACATTTGGATATACGTAGATTTCTGCTGGAGCATATGAATGTTGGCTAATTTTAATCGGGACATACAATTTCTTGTTGGTGTGTTTGGCAACTGTGTAACAGACGTTTGCTTTCGTTGATAACACCTGATGTTCACATGTTTCTGGCTAGGAGCTATTCACGTAATAAAACGGACACTAAACTTAAAATAAAAAAGAAAGTTTGAGTGTACAGACGAGTGTTTTTGTTTTTAAGAACGTTCGCCGGCTGAATTTTGTCACAGTTAAAACTCATAACAGCAGATTACTATGCTGCGATAATTTTCTTGATTTACTATTCAGCTAATCTATTTTGTGTTGGATAAACACTCTTTCATTAAATTTTCCAGTTTATTTCCATATAAGAGTATGATATTCCATTGGCAGAAGAGGTATCGGGACACAAGTCTGTATTACTATCAGATCAACGTTCCTGAAATACCGTTTTCCTCAAAGAGTTTCGTTTCAATTAACAATTAGTACAGCATACGGATGTATCTAGTTGGAAACTGTCACTAGATAGGCATTCAATGAACGAGACCAGTGTCTGTGCCTAAATTTGGAGATCACCATTTCGTGAAACCTCCATTCGGCGGGTTACTCGCTGACCCTTGTCCGTGTTAAAACAAATCTGACGTCGACTTGACGTCGTCCGCTACAGACGAACCTCCCAACTACTCCTCCCTGACCGACTCAACTGACAAAACGACTTACAGTATTAACACACGACATAATTACATAACACAAATGTAGGCAAAACTCGAACCTGAAAGGGAAACAACTTTATTATTTAAACAATACGTCACCTAAATAATTGTCACTAGTGTATATAAATCGCTGTATTATTATTGAGTTGTGAAGTTGTTATTTGTAGTGAAACTGTGTTTTCTGTATCATAATCTGTTGTTAGTAATTTCGTCTATAGTTTACTATTCAGCTTTCAGTTCTTGTAA
>JAQGBA010001456.1:0-14756 GCA_034698125.1 Prionchulus punctatus | reverse complement strand
CAAAATTGAACTCTACAATGAAAAAGAAATATGAAAGTTTTACAGAAAGTTGTACTATGAAATATAACAAAATATTTAATATTAATTATTGTCCAATGAATTCAGTGAAGATAATTGCTGCTCCACAAAATGCTTTCTGCAATTTCATAAAGGTTACACAGGTTTCAGTTAAGCACATCTGAACTTCATTCCAGAAAGGATCTAACTTTTTATTCGTAAACGAATCTTGGCTGGCACTCTGCAAACATTCGACCAAACTTGATTTTGCAGCTTTGCTACATTTATATCATGCTTGAATCGTACCATTTTCGAAAACAACATTTAATTTAATTTTTTCTGGCAATAGAATGTTTCAATGTAATTTTCTATTAGTTCGTCTGCATGAATTTGTATGTGATGAGACAACAACTGTACAGCGATCAAAAAACTTGTAAGGTCCCACATTTCGATTTATTACAAAATTATTATGAAACGGTTTTGGTCTCCATCTAGCCGGTATACAGGCACCAAGTACTTTTAAGTTTACTACTCTCCCCCCCCCCAACCCCCATCGATGGTACCTATAGTCCTTTCATTATTGTAGACTCAAAACGATTACAGTAAGAATAATGTGCAAGCATGGCGGAAACACAATTAATCTAACCACTTACACTTTACAAAATGCTTCACCTCGTGCTACAATTATATTACCAGACGTATGGCCCATTTTGTAAATTGTAAGTGGCTCAAAATTGTGTTTCCACCGTAGTTGCGCATCATTCTTACTGTAAACATTTTGAGTTTGTAATTGTGAATGGACTTTAATAAAACTCGGAACATGAGGTCGTCCAGTTACATTGAACTCTTGCAAACTAAAAATTTTCAATAAGTAAAAACAAAATTAGAGAAATTATTGCGCAAAGCATAGTAATGTATCTTACAATAAAAAAAGCTGTTACAAGCTAATAACGCAATAAAGTTATTTTTGGAAATTGTGTGTATCATTTTACTTCCACTTAAAACTTGTCCGTCTGTGTACTTCGACTTTGTTGTCATTTATTCAAACTTTCGTCTGCCGTCCGTAAGCAAACTATTCTGCGCGAAGCGTCGATAAAACCAGTTGTTGCCAAGGATATGTCATGCATTTTTGCTCGAAAGTGCGCTAGCGACAGCACGTTTTATATAAGCAGACGGCTAGTTTTCAAAAGTACCACGGACGGGAAAAATATATCAGAATCGATTCGTTGGAACGTTTAAAGATAAGAATGTTTTGCTTGAAATAACATAGCCCACAAATTCGTTGATTCGAAATATAAAATAAAGGTTCGTATTTGTTCGTACTAGGTTCGTACTAAAATACTTGTTTTTTTGTTGAATATATAGCCATTTTTCCGATTGATCGATTTCGGCTTTGATAGGATATTCATACAAAAAACTTATAACATAATTTTTACGGGCTCGAAAAGCTAGAGGTGAAAGTTTATGAGTTAAATATTAATTTTGATTTTTATCACGCACAAACTCTTTGTTTGTAATCACAGCTTCTGAACTTTTTTCCAGTCGTGTAAAGTGTTGCTCACTTTTAGTTTGCTTCGCTGGAGTGCGGTTGCGTCTGATTTTGCTCCTTTTCGTTCTAAAAGATGATTGTCATCTGCCTTTTGCTAACCGCATTGGTATTCGGATCCAATGCTCTGGACAATGGCTTGGCATTGACCCCGCCCATGGGATGGCTCACGTGGGTAAGGTTCGGCTGTGAGACCGATTGCGTTAAACACCCGTTGACTTGCATCAGCGAACGTCTGTTGATGGACATGGCTGATCGAATGGTCGACGATGGCTATAAAGATGCTGGCTGGGAGTACGTCAACGTCGACGATTGCTGGCTAGCTAAAACCCGCGATGCTCAAGGAAAGCTACAACCAGACCCAACGAGGTTTCCTCACGGAATCAAATGGCTAACGGATTACGTAAGTTTTTGCCCGATTATGGTCGCTTAAAACAAATTTCATGTTATTGTTTTCAAGATTCACAATAAAGGATTGAAGTTCGGCATATACGAAGATTACGGTACCCAGACGTGCGCCGGATTCCCTGGTAGCTTGGATCACATCGAAACTGATGCTCAGACGTTCGCCGATTGGGGCGTTGATTACTTGAAATTCGACGGGTGCAACTGCGATCACGACAAAATAGACATTGGTAACGGTCTCAAACGTGACTTTTTATGTTTCATTGCATTTTTGATTTATTTTTTGTACTTTTAGGATATCCGCAAATGTCTCGTGCCTTGAACAAGACAGGGCGTCCAATGGTCTACAGTTGCGAGTGGGCTTTCTACACGCAGTACTATCACCACCAAAAAGTATAGAAATGCAAACTAAGTGGCTAGTTTGTAAATTTGCACTTTTCACGCTTGTTTAGCCCAATTACACTGCGCAAAATGAATATTGCAACGTTTGGCGAGTTCACGACGACATCGGCTCCGATTGGACGTCTGTCCAATCGACTATTAATTACTTCGATGCAAATCAGGACGATTTGATTAAAGCCAATGGCCCGGGTGGTTTCAACGATGCCGATATGGTGAATCAGTCGCAGAAACACACCATATGAATTTTCTTTACGATAATCCATATTCAGATATCGGTCGGAAATCCCGGGCTTACGGTGGATCAGGCTAAAGCCCAATTCGGCATGTGGGCTATTTGGTCGGCTTTGATGCTGATGTCGAACGATTTGCGATTCATAGCCAAGCCGTTCAAGGAAATTTTACTGAACAAGAAAGTGATCGCGATAAACCAAGATTCGATGGGGAAAATGGGTCGGCTCATCGTCAATGTGAGCAGTTCGTATATAATTTTGTCATCGAAACAATATCTCCTACTCATCCATATTACAGACGGCTTCAGTGGGCGTTTATGCAAAACCGGTGAAACCTCTTAAAGGTGGGCCTGAGAATCCTTCTTACGCGTTGGCTTTTTTGAATCGAAATTTGGCTGATAAAGTAGCTAATTTTAACAAATATTGGTATGCAAAGTGTTTCATGAGAGATTATTTTTTAGGCTGATGTAACAGTTAAATCGCTTAGCAAATTAGGATTGACGAACAAAGACGGATACGATTTCGAAGATTTATATTCGGGCAAAAAATACGGCGTGCTGTATCCTTCCAGTTCTTTTTCGACGATTATAAACAGTACAGGAATTGTGCTTCTTAAAGCTACAGTAATCTAGCAAGCGCGGTCGATGAATTTTGTGCTTCGTTATTGATGATTTGTTTTAAAGGATTCATGCTTTATTCGGTTACATATTTTGTTTTATTGTATATTTGTGTGTCAGATAATAAAATACGTTTGCTTGATGAATGTTTTCTTTGCATTGATTTTGTTCTGGAGTTTGTGATGTCGAATTTGCTTCGCTATTGAAATTACGGATGCAGCAAGTTGTAAAAAAGTCGCCGATTCATGTTCAGTTAGTACGAAAACGTGTTTCAAAAAAATACGGTACATGAAAATTCTCGTTTCAATTTTATTCCACGAACAATCATGTAGCCATCTGTGCAAACGCTTCGACGGGCTGCTACATAGCAAGCGAACTATTCGGCACATTAATCGTCGATAATACTGGGTTTGAAATGTTGTCAAGGTTATGTAGCAATTTTATCAACGACAAAGGCTGGAAGTAGAAAATGACCGAGTTATCAATGTGGAAAAACTAATTTTAGTAGGGCTTTACGGCGATATAATTTGTTTTGGTTGGAAAAAAACTGAAAATATTAACAAGTTGGCAGGAACGTGGATGCGTATTTATCTAAAAGTATGTTTTCAAATCAACGCGAAGTAAACCATTATTTTATTAATAAACAACTTGAAACATACATTTTTCGAGTTCTGAATTATTCTCATTGCCTTGAAATTCTTATTTGGAATTTGGACAATGAACTAAATTGTAAAAAGCAAAAAAAAACGTCACTGCCCTACTTTTATGGCTTGTGATTTCAGAAAATGATTGTTTCATGCTTTTTGCTGACAATATCGTGTCTCGCTGCTAACGCCTTGAACAATGGACTTGCATTGACCCCACCCATGGGCTGGCTTTCTTGGGTAAGATTCAGATGCGAAACTGACTGTGTCAAGAATCCATTGACTTGCATCAGCGAACAATTGCTAGTGGATATGGCTGATCATATGGTCAAAGATGGCTACAAAGATGTTGGATATGAATACATTAATGTCGACGATTGTTGGCTAGCTAAAAGTAGAGATGCTCAAGGAAAGTTACAGCCCGATCCGAAAAGATTTCCTCGCGGAATCAAATGGCTCGCAGACTATGTTTGTTTCAGATTTTTGCCCGATTTGCCTTGTACCTGACAAATTTTTTGTTTTTTTCTGACAGATTCACTCAAAAGGACTGAAATTCGGAATATACGAAGATTACGGTACTCAGACATGCGCTGGATACCCCGGTAGCTTGGATCACATTGAAACGGATGCTCAGACATTCGCAGACTGGGGTGTCGACTATGTAAAATTCGACGGCTGTAATTGCGATCCAAATACCTTAGACATTGGTGATAATTTGTTTTTCACTGCTTCAGTCCTAACAATCCCATTTCTTGGAAATATCTTCAGGTTATCCTCAAATGTCCAGAGCATTGAACAAGACTGGCCGTCCCATGGTGTACAGTTGCGAATGGGGCTTCTACACGCAAGTTGCTCAACATAAGAAGGTAAAGACTTTTGAAAATTTGTTTTGAAAGCGAAGTATCTTGAATTTTTCTATCTACAGCCGAATTACACGTCTCAAAACGAATTTTGCAACGTTTGGCGAACTTATAACGATATTGATGTCGATTGGGCTTCCATTCAATCCACAATTCGATATTACGATGCGAATCAAGACGATCTGATAAATGCCTCTGGTCCAGGTGCTTTCAACGACCCCGACGAGGTGAGCGACTGAAATATAACTTTGAAAACAAAAAAGTTGTCGAAAACAAACCTTCAGATCTCAGTTGGTAATCCTGGTCTTACTGTGGACCAAGCAAGGGCTCAATTCGGCATGTGGGCAATTTGGTCGGCTTTGCTGCTGATGTCCAACGATTTGCGATCCATGCCAACCGCTTTCAAGGAAATTCTACAGAACAAGAAAGTGATCGCGATAAATCAAGATCCGTTAGGGAAAATGGGTCGGCTTGTGGTCAATGTAAGCAATTTTCGATGTTTTTCAATGCACAAAACAGATTCATAGTTATTTAGACTTCATTCATCGGTGTTTATGTAAAACCAGTGACACCATTGAAAAACTCAAAGACTTCGTTTGCAGTGGCTTTTTTGAATCGACATTTGCTTTTTAAAGTACAAAAATTATCATTACTCTTGCGACTACAGTTCACATGAAAATTTGTTTTTAGGCGGAAGTTACTGTTCAATCGCTCAGCAAGTTAGGCTTAACGGACGAAGGCGGATACTCAGTTGAAGATTTATATTCTGGTAAACAGTACGGAGTACTGTATCCTACAAGTTCATTTTCATGTACTGTACACAGTACAGGAATAGTTCTTCTGAAAGCTACACTCGTTCCATAAATCTAACACTTTTTACTTAACTTTTTGCTTTATTTGTGTCTGTTTGTTCGAATCTGTTAATAAAGTTTTTGGATCCAGTGGGCTAATTTTATTTGAATCACGCCAGTGTTTTCTGCTTCGTTTTTACGACCATGCGTGTCAAATTGGCGAAACTTTTGACGCCGAATTTCATGTAAAATCGATTAATGTCGTGCGACTTGACGCGTTTTTTTTTATTCCATTATGTCACTGGCTGTAGCACGTAAATCGCATGCACTAATTGGATCTCGGTCGTAACTGCGTGTTTAAGTTGATTGTTAACCTGGTTTTATTGTTTGCGAAAAATGCAAACATGCAGCAACAATGGCGCTTTTATTGCCCTTTTTTATGCCAACAGAACCAGAAACTTTAACATTGGGTTATTTTTGATAAACAATCTGTTACTTTGCTTGCAGACTGTAACCATGGGAAGTCTTGCCATAATTGTCTTCTTGATCTCCAGTGTTACTGTATACAGTATGAACAATGGTTTGGCTCGAACCCCGCCAATGGGATGGCTGTCTTGGGTGAGATTCGGCTGTCAAACGGACTGTAAAAATCATCCAGAAACTTGCATCAGTGAAAAATTAATAATGGATATGGTGGATAGGATGTTCCAAGACGGATATAAAGATGCCGGCTATGAATATGTAAATTTGGACGACTGCTGGTTAGCATCGAGCCGTGATGCTCAAGGTCGTCTGCAGCCTGATCCTGCAAGATTTCAACATGGTATAAAGTGGTTAGCAGATTACGTAAGACGAACGATAGTTCATCTGAGAAATTCGTTTTCGACTGGCTGTATTCGTTTTAATGACCAGTTTAGGTTCATAGCAAAGGATTAAAGCTAGGGATCTATGAGGATTACGGTACAACAACTTGCGCAGGATTCCCTGGCAGTTTGGGTCACGTTGAAATCGATGCTCAGACGTTTGCGGATTGGGGCGTGGATTATTTAAAATTGGATGCTTGCAATGTCGTTAACTCGACTATCGACATAGGTATCACGTCATATTTGAGAATCACGATTTCCTGCAGATTTTCTGTTTTTTTTCACAGGTTACCCAGCAATGTCGAGAGCTTTAAATGAAACCGGTCGACCAATGATATTCAGTTGTTCGTGGGCTTTTTACACTCAGTATTACGAACACCATAAGGTAATAGAAATCGATAGTTGATCATGAATAATCGATTCTGTGAATTTTGAACTATCTGTAGCCGAATTACACAGCTCAGAATTATTATTGCAACACTTGGCGAGTGTTCGATGATATAAGCATGAATTGGGAATCTGTTCAAAGGACGATAAATTATTTCGATGCCAATCAAGACGATCTGATAATGGCCAACGGGCCAGGCGGTTGGAACGATGCCGATATGGTAAAATTATCACAAGACCGATCCATTAACTCCTTATCTATTTCATAAAATTAGATCGTTATTGGAAATCCCGGTCTTTCCGTGGATCAAGCCGAAGCCCAGTTCGCCATGTGGGCCATTTGGTCATCGGTTTTACTAATGTCCAACGATTTGCGATTCATAGCGCCGGCGTTCAAGGCGATTTTGCTAAACAAGAAAGTCATAGCTGTAAACCAAGATCCGCTGGGAATTATGGGACGTTTGATAGTTAACGTAAGAAAACAAAGTTCATGTTTCAAAACTTCTATATGAAATTTTTCGGTCGGCTGTGTTCAATTATTGCTGATTGCGATATTCAGTCCTGTCAAAGACAAGTTACAAATTTAAAGCTAACTTGTAATTTATGTATGAAATTATTAAAACTGAACAATCCGTCTCAGTTTCTGATGACATATTATGTTTTACGTTTGAGTAACAATGAACCTAAATTCAGGGTCATTGTTTTTTATTTTTTGATGTAAACTTTTCTTGCAGACAACTTTCGTTGCCATTTACTTAAAACCGGTTACCCCCGTCAAATCGTCGTCGTCTACATCATATGCAATCGTTTTCTTGAACAGAAGTACACAGGACAAAGTAAGAGAGTGCCGAAAGTTTGTTTGAAAACTTTAATAACCGTCCCTGTTTCTGTTCTCCAGACGGTCAGCGTCATAATTTGTTGTTCTGGCCTCTCGAAGCCCCGGGATGATATTTATTTTGTGATAAGATTTTTAAATATTTTTAATCCAATACGTAAACGAGAAAAGTTTTATCATCTGATTTGTTACAAGTCCTAATAGTTCAGGCTTCCTATCAAATTCGACGTACTGTTAGCAAATTTGTTGTCTTGTTTTTATTTTTGGCAGGAAATGTTTACCAGTCGGTCTCATTACAGTTGCTTGCGCTCTCTTTTCAGGCGGAAATTCAAGTTAAAAGTTTAAAACATTTATCTCTGAACAACGAAGCTGGTTATCGAGTGGAAAATTTATTCAACGATCACCAATACGGTATACTGTATCCGAACAGTTCGTTCTATACGATTCTCAATTCGACAAGCGTTTTAATGTTAAAAGCCACTGTAATTGTGTGAAAATAATTTAACCAATATTTTTTATGTTTCTTTATATCATATTTGAAAACAAATCAAAAAGTAATGCGTCGGTTGTAAATTTTTTTGATGAATTTAACGAACTATGTCTTTGAAATTTTTATTTTGTATATGCCTTGTAACTATCTCAGCCAGTTTTGCTGGAAAATTGGCCTCATAAACTGCAATTCCTTACATTTTCTTTCCGTTTCATCTTTGTTGTATCACTGGTTCATGAAATATAAAATTTTTAGAATTCTGCTGTGTGTTATTATTTGATTCATTTGCAGATTTATTCTGTTATCGTTTTAGCTATCGAGATTTAAAAACCAGTGCGTATTGTACACAAATTTACTTGTTTCTAGTTTTGTGCCATCATGTTGGTGCTCCGAGTCGTTTTTTTGTTTGCACTTACCACAAACGTGCTATCGTTGAATAATGGCCTAGGGCTAACGCCTCCCATGGGATGGTTGAGTTGGACGAAGTTCATGTGCCAGGTGGACTGCGTTCACAACCCGCTGTCCTGCATAAATCAGCAGTTGTACATGGATATGGCTGATCACATGGTATCCGACGGGTACTTGGATGCCGGATACAGTTACGTGAATATCGACGACTGTTGGTCTGAAATGCAACGCAATGACAACGGCGAATTGGTGGCAAATGCAACTCGTTTTCCGAACGGTACAATGCTTGAATTTCTAGCTAGGGAAAAGAAAGACAGCTTTTTTGTATTCCAGGCATCAAATGGTTGTCACAATATGTAATAGACAATCGGCATATCAATTTGACCATAATATCCACTGAATGTGATCGATTTTCAGATGCATAGCCGTGGACTTAAAATGGGGATATACGGAGATATCGGCAATTTCACGTGCGGAGGATATCCCGGGGATTTAGGTTATATGCAAAAAGACGCCAATACTTTTGCTTCGTGGGATGTTGACTCGTTGAAACTTGATGGTTGCTGGTTTCCTACAGCTCTCATGAAAGTTGGTACGTATGCAAATATGGAACTATAATTGTGACGTCACTATCTAAAATTCTTGCAGGCTATCCTGAAATGGAACAATATTTAAATGCAACAAACAGACCTATTTTATACGCTTGCAGCTGGCCAGCTTACATGATTGATCAAAACGTACCGTTTGAGAACATTTCGGAACACTTTTTGGACCAAATTTTTGTATGTAACTTGCTTTAAGCCAAACTACACCGCGATTGCTCAATCTTGCAATTTGTGGAGGAACTACGACGACATTAGTCTGAGCTGGGCGTCTATCCAAAGTATCATCAATTGGTACGATCATAACCAAAACGTCATGATACCCATCAATGGTCCGGGCCAGTGGAACGACCCCGACATGATCATCGTTGGAAACCAGGAAATCACTGTCGACCAGTCGAAATCCCAAATGGCCATCTGGTCCATCTGGTCGGCGCCGCTGTTGATGTCCAACGATTTGCGATACATCGCTCAAGCTTACAAGGCGATTTTGCTCAACAAGAAAGTCATCGCCGTCGACCAGGATCCCTTCGGTAAAATGGGCCGTTTGACGGTCAATGTAAGTTAAATTTTGGTTTAGATCCTGTAAAAATTCCTCACTTTTTCGTTGTTTTTTTATTGAAGACTACGAACGTTGCTGTTTATGTGAAACCCATGACGCCGTACGATGATCAACTCGACCAATATTCGTATGCTGTTGTTTTTTTTAATCGAAATCTTCAAGATAAGGTGACTATTTTATTTTTGAATTTCCCTGTAGTTGCTGTTTGCGTTTACTGTTTCGTTTCACTTTAGAGCGACATTACAGTTCAACAGATCGCTAAACTCGGCCTGACAAATCCCACAGGGTATTTAGTCGAAGAACTATTCACGGATCAAAATTACGGTACGCTACTTCCGACGGATTCGTTTCATTGTACCATCAATCCAACGGGCGTGGTTATGATAAAAGCAACTATCGTTCAAGCTGAAATAGTTCAATAATTCGTTTTATTATAAATATTTAACCGGCACATTTTTTGTTTTTTGGTTGATTTAAATTTATTGTTGATGCTTGACATTACTGACAATAAATTGTCTAATTGCATGAATTCGGTTACTGCGATTTCTATCTTGTTATTATTATGTTTCTTTTTATTTTTATAATAAAACTTTGCAAAGTTATTGAAAATAAAGTCGACACGACTCAATAAACGACAGTGATTTTACAAATTTTTGGTCAACTGACAGTATATCAATGGACTGTGGGCTGTGGCTATAGTATGCGGACATTGATCACACCTTGTAATACCCGCATGAAATTAGAGGAAAAAGAGGGTAACTGAGACGTTTTCAAATAACATTTAAACCTTGTCTTTTATAACTAACTAAAAGCACCATTTAGACAGGTTTCAAATTTTGTCATAACTGTAATGCTCAGCCTGAAACAAAAAGTTGGATACAGACATATAAAGTTTGAAGAAACTGTTTTATTAGACTGACTGTTTGGTATCTATTTCAGACACAGATCGTAATCATAATTTCCTGCATGTTCCACCATTTTTTAAATCTGTTTCAACCTGGCACGTTGGCAACCTTGCGGCAGAATTGCAAAATGCAATTATACAGTACATTCACTGTCTTGCAATTTACGACATGCGGTTTGTATTCTGAAGTGCAAACATAAAACAAACATCGATTAAAATTAAAAATTTGCAGTTCGAAAATTCTTTTGCCAATTAAATCGACTTGCAGGATCAATCACTTTTTACATGCTCGACGTGTTTACATCTTTTTACGAAACTGAGCTACATTTTTGTAGAATATGCAAATAATTGAAACAAATTTTACTAGATGAAATCTATCAGAAAAAAACAGCTAAAGGTCATGTTAACCATTCCTGATCTAATTATGAACAATTTTTGCAGATATGCTAGCAACTTCTTGCTTTACTCTCCAATCCACCGGACTTGTCCAGTTGATCTAATTCAGTCCAACCTAGGAAGGTAATTACAAAATAATAATCAAGTTGTTAGCAATGTGGTGTATAGTTCCTGCCACTAGCTGTGAGCTGCACTAGTTGGAAAGACTTGGAAACCTACGCATCCAAGATCTTCTTTCCAGCTGAAGAGCATACAGTATCTCTTACCTCCGATGTATTGCTTGCAAATGTAGATTTGTGGAAGTAGCCGAGCATTGTTTTCTTTCATAACTTCGGCAACTAAGTAAATTCCTCCAGGTTGAACATCGTACTCGTAATAGTCATAGGACAGGCCTTTCTTGTCCAGTAACTCTGTCGCGTTATGGCATAGTGAGCAACGATTGGAATAGAATACCAGAATCTTATGGTCCCTAGCCTAAAACGGATATCCATGAGACATTTTCTTATTTTTATTGAACCGTACCATTTCTTGAATCAAGTCAGGCAAAGTGCTTTTGAAAATGTGATCGGTTATCGTCTCCAAAGGGAGGGTAATTGGATTGCCAGCAGCTAAACATGCAAAAACCATTTACAGTAAACGCTAATAGTGACCACTGATTAAATCTACCTGAACATTGTTGAACAATAACGAATGCTACAATGACCAACAACATTATACTGTAACTTTATGCTGTCAACCAACTTTTTGGAGAAACAAACCTGCGGCAACTTGAATAAGATGTATTCATTTGACGCCACTTTTATAGTTGTTCAGTGAAGAAGAAAGTTGTTATTCTTGTCGAAAACTAGAAACAAGTTATAAAGTAATGTGTAATTTTACGAACACATCGGTTTTTTTTGAAATTATGCCATAAAAAAGGGATTGGCTGTCGACTGTATCTTGTTAGAAAGGCAGACTGTGGGAAGGCTTTGTATTTTTTTACAAAGGCAACTCGTCGTCTAGAAATGATTGTCACGTATGTCAGAATTTTGTTCTAGGGCATGAATTCGAGTGCGTGTAGGAAGGAAAAAAGCCTTAAAATTTTACGGCCGAACTGTAAGATTTTTACACAATATCTGTAGGCAAATTTCCATTGCATGCATCCCACTAGAAGTCATTTTAAAGCAATTTATGATCCAACAGGTAGAAAAGATTATGTTGTCATTTTACTCGGAAAATGGGTGAAGACAACAATAAATCTGAAACAAAGGCTAAAATTAGGGAACTGCCTGCAACTCTCTAATTTACTATTTAAACAGACAGAATATATACTACAGAAGGCAACTGTCTCTTAAACGAAAGTCACGCCATTTTAAGGCATTTAGTGATTTCCTCTTAAGAGTTTTGGATCCATTAAATCAGGTTATCATTTCGTCAATGACTAAAATCTTCTTCTTGTCGGTTTCGAATAGACGATTATTGTACAATCTAACTCCGTCGAACCAGACCGGTTTCAACAGATTCACGAATTCTTTTTTCTTGATCGAATATCAATGCTACAAGCAAAGTACTACACAAAATCAATGCGTTAAGAGGTCCGTTTTTTCGCGGAAGTAAAGGATAGTAACGAGCCACTTGTTGATACCACAAAGACCAAAATTCGTTTTAAAATCATTCGGATTGACGTTCCATTTCATGAAAACAGCGGCCATCATATTGTAATTAAGAAGGTACTCTACGCAATATAAGAATATGACACCATTTTCTTCGAGAATATCTGCAAATAAACTAATTAATTGTGAAAGACATTTGTCATTCGGTTTCGGCAAACCCAATCGACCTAATCTCATAGTAAGTCTGCTGGTGTTGTTGAAAGCTAATTGATAATGAGATTTTAGATCCATAGATACCATAGATTTTATTGATAAACGTTTCATAGCCAATAATAATTCCAATAATTAGATTTTATCGTCGTTGTTAATGTTTATTAGCAAAAGTGGTAAACTGCTGCTGAACAATGAAAAATACTTCGACTCGATAGTTTGCAATGTAAGTCAAGAATCTCCATGCTCCCCAAAGTTTTAACCAAAGCACCATTGGTGGCTTCCTTAAATAACTTTGCAAAGTTCGTAAAAGGTGGTGAAGATGCAACTGCTGGTCAACGAGAATCTATTGGATAATTTTAAAGCCCACCATCAAATTCGAACGACGTTATCGACGAAATGTTTGTCCATGCCGAGTATTGGCAACATTCTTGGTAGGCTGTTCATTTCTTTGGACGAAACCGAACAAGCCAATTAAATTTCGACAAATTTTGTGGTAAGCATTTTTATCATCAAAATTTAAATTGTGTGAAGTATCGAGTCCGTAATTTTTCTCGGTCGTTCGACGAATTCGTTCGGCGTATATTCAGCTTGATTAGAACGATTAGAATAGTTCCAATTGTCTGAAGGAACGAGGTAGGCGGGAAAGGGTGCCGCCAAGTCCAGGATTTTCATTGATTCCATAGTTTGGATTTTTCGATAAATCTTAACCGTGGTCCTTGTCGTCGTTGTCGTACTATTGGGTCTAATCGGGGATAATTTTAAATAGCGGCGATTAAATGCGAAATTTTTTAAAAACGAATTGAAACGTCGAATTATAGCAGAGCAATTCAAGGACCTTGATTGATTCTTTGTTTTTCAACCTGTTAAGTTTGTGTTTTACATTTTAAAACTATTTTTATTGAGTTTTTACGGATTTTGTCGCGCAAGTGATCAAAAAAGAGTAATAAATGGCGCCTGCGCGATGAAAAGTGAATGCAACTCGATTTTAGTTCAACTGTAGCGCTTATAGATTGCAGGCTAGTCGAATTGCGCGAATTACAAAATTCATTTGGAAGTAATATATAGTTATATGATAAATTTTAATAAAGACAACAACCCTATTTCTGTTATCAATGCTTATCATAGTTAACCTAAATTAGGCAGTTTCATTTGTTTTCACAACTGAATTTTTGTTTACTTTTTGAATAATAGAGCAACATTTGCAAACTAATTTCGTCAAGTTGTTCTCAGTTTAGTTTCCAAGATGAGCTCATTGATTGTTTTATTTTTGTCATTTTGTTTGAACTTTATCACAGTTGTAACTTTGAACAATGGGCTTGTTCGAACGCCGCCGATGGGCTGGATTAGCTGGGCGAGGTACGGTTGCAATGTCGACTGTAATCTTACGCCGGGTTCATGTATCAGTCAACAGTTGTACGCCGAAATGGCCGATAAAATAGTATCCGACGGATACAAGGACGCCGGATATGAATTCGTAAACATCGACGACTGTTGGCCAGCAAACGAACGTGACAGCAATGGACAGCTGGTTGCTAATTCTACGCGATTTCCTAACGGTATTGATGTACTTTTCGTTTATAACCCAAATCATTAATTATATAGTTGTCTTGCTTTAGGGATACCATGGCTAGCAGATTATGTACGTATGGCTGGCCATCATTGTCTGTTTCAGAAATATGCACAGTTGCCTTATTTCAGATGCACCAAAGAGGTCTCAAACTTGGAATTTACGAGGATTTCGGAAATACGACGTGCGCCGGATATCCTGGAAGTTTGGGCCATTTGGAAACCGACGCAAACACATTCGCTTCATGGAATGTCGACATGCTAAAATTCGACGGTTGTAATAGTCCTGCATCGTGGATGTCGACAGGTACAACAAAGAAAAGAAACAGCAAGATACATTTGGAGAAACAGCAAGATACTTTTTTTGTTTAGGCTATCCAGAAATGGAATCATATTTAAATGCAACAAACGTGCCAATTGTATTCTCATGCGAATGGCCTCTGTAC
>JAQGBA010001455.1:0-14775 GCA_034698125.1 Prionchulus punctatus | reverse complement strand
TTTAGGCGACCCCTTGAAACAAAAAACTTTATTGGAAAGAGCACTGATAATAAAAGAGAAGCACTATGGACCTGATCACTTTCAATTTGCGATCACATTGACAAATTTAAGCCTTGTTCATTACAAATTAGATGATCTCGAAAAAGCTAAAAACATAATGGAAAGAGCATTGCCAATCTTAGAACAACATTTTGGACCAGACAACTACATGCTTGCTCCCACTTTGAGAAATTTATCCGCTGTTTATGCCAGATTAGGCAATAGTGAAATGCAAAACTTGCTCATGAGCAGGGCTCTTGCAATCAATGAAAAACATGGATGTCTTGCATTGAATGAAATTTAAAATCAGTGTTTCTCATTCAAATACAGGAAAACAAGTGATTTTCATCAAACTTTCTTCAGTTTCCGTGATTTGTATGTTGCACATATATTAGTCTTATGATACTGTACTTTTGTATTTGTCATCTTTGTCAATGTAAGGACGTTCTAATGGACAGGCAAGGTATTACAGAAGAAGCAAACAACGATTTTCAAACCCACATTATAAGCAAAGAGACAAGAACAATAACTGAAGTTAGATTCATGATCCAGATTCATGATTCGTCGAGAATACATAGAGATTGAATAAGGCGGAACCACCTGCAGTTGTGCACCGCCTAGTTGATAATTGATCATCAATTATAGAATACATCGACTATAGTGGACCACTGGTCACTGACTAAAGTTTGCCTGTTGACTGCAGACTATTCGTGAAGTTGTTTAGCCGTATCCAACATGAGACAATAAAAAGCATTTGTAAGTCTCCTCACAACGAGCTCTTAAACTTGTAAAGATGATGCTCACGAGGGAAGTTGCCTAAGTGGTCTGCACCAATCGAAAAACGAAAAATGCAGAAGTGTAGCTAAATAACGTTATGTGTGTTATAATTACTAAAAATTATAGAATCCCGTTTTCAGCTGTTGGTCAGCAAATGACCAATGAAAATCCTAATTTTTATGTGTTATCATTACATGCAAAAATATTGTTCTGAAACGTTCGGGCGTATAGCCTAGTGGTAAGCGCGCTTGCCTACGTACGTTTGAGGGATCGAATCCCGGTGGGTCCAATTTTTTGCTTTTATTTTATTTGACTTTTATTTCACTAGTGGGTCTCATTAAAGTTTTGATATAGTTGCTGAATTCTTTTTAAGGTTTTTTAGGGTTCTTTTGACACTTCTTAATTTTTGTTAATTTTCTAATTTTTTAATTTTCTGTTTTTTCCTGACACATTTTCACTTTGAATCAAGTTCACCGTACAAATAATCGATTTCTTTCTTTCTTTCTTATCATTCTTACTGTAAATTACACGAAAATAACTTTTCTTTTAAAAATGAGTACAACCGCTCTCTTCTTCGAAAAAATGGAACATGCATAAAGCGTTTTCACAATGAGCACATTGAATAAATGTTTTTTTGCGGCAAAAATCTTTTGAGTAAGACAACTGCATTGATGCTGGAAACAATATTTGAGTCGAATATTTGAAAACTTTAATAAGACCCGCTAGTCAAATAAAAGTCAAATAAAATAAAAGCAAAATAATGAACCCGCCGGGATTCGATCGACCTCAACGTCCATCGCCCATCGCCCATCGCCCAGCGCGCTTACCACTAGGCTATACGCCCGAACGTTTCAGAACAATATTTTTGCATGTAATGATAATACATAAAAATTAGAACTTGCATTGGTCATTTTCTGTCCAACGGCTGAAAACGGGCCTCTATAATTTTTAGTAATTATAACACACATATGTAGCTACACTTCTGCATTTTTTGTTTTTCGATTGGTGCAGACCACTTAGGCAACTTCCCTTGTCAGTAATTGATTATCAATTATTGAAGTCCAGCTCATTTTTTGGCAAATATTTTGTTTTGCAACCTCGCCAGCGGGCGCAGAATTTCACTGGCGATCCTGTGGAAAATCTTGATTGGCCGATTTGCTCGTTTCTGGGCGTTTTTAGGCATCGTTCGCTCGCCTGGGAAAATAGACGGAAAATTTGTCAGTACGGCGTTGGATCGGCGCCGGGTTGGTCGTCTATTCACTCAAGAAACTAATTTGCGTTTTTTTGTCGTTTTTGAAGTGTGAATTATATTTTATTGAGGACTGTCATTATGTCGCCGCCGTCGGTTCTTCGTCGATTCGTGAACATCATCGTTATTTTATTTAGCGGTTTTTACCCTCTTCGAATCGCTGGCGAACAATTACCGCAGATCTATTGGAATTCAACGAACGAAATGTAAGAAAATTAGTTGTGTTGTATTCGTTTTGATTTTGCGGTGCTTTATTCGCTTATTTCGAGCAACTTTGCGCGTTTACTTTCTATGAACCTAGTCTTTCTATGGAACAACTCAAGAGTTCAAGTGATCTATCGAAATTTTTGTTTGATCGACGAACAAAAACTCATTTACGACTCGTTTCCTCTAAATGCCCCTTTAATCGAAATAATGAAGCAGTTTTTGGTTCGTTTTGATACAATAGAGCGTTTGCTATTTGAGTTACTACGGCAAATACGGGAGTCCATACGTAGAAACAATAAATATTTCCTCGGCCGTTACATTCTTCGCGTGTCCACTTTCTGTCCGCATTGATCTTTTGTTGCAAGTCGTACGGCGCCGGGCTAAAGATTTTCTTCTAAAGATCCAGGCCGACGGTCGCCGTTTTCGTTTTGTTTCCTTTTTTGTTACGGAACTTAACGAAAACGGACGCTGAATAAGTTTATGGCGCTCATTTGCATATTCTTTTATGAGTCAATTGACTAACCGAAATCGACCGCGACGAGGGCGAGGTCGGTGATTTTTTTGGTCTGGCGGCTCAACTGCGGACGCCGCTGGTATTTTTAAGCCGGCAGCGAGCTAGCCAGATATGCAAATTAAGCAGGATGCAGCCTTATAGGATTCCTATTATGAATTCGTTTTTTCCGCAGTCGGCGATTATTCGGCCCTCCATCCGTCGACGCGGCGTTGATGAAATTTTAATACCTGTTTGCCAAATCGCCGTGAAATCCTTTCGTGAATGAATCGCAGCGGCGGACGACGGTAAATCCGTTCTCACTCGCTGTGCACGTCGACGCGGACGAAATTAATTGCTTGCGTGCGCAATCGATGCCTGCTAGTGAGGGTCTAATTAAATTCGCTGAGATTAGACAGAAATGTTCACCAAGAACTATTTCTGCCGGGTCCGAAACGTTAATTGTTGCTCGAAACCATTAAGCAAAATGTGAAAAATATCCGTCGGCTAGTGAGTTTTACTACGCGCTGACTGATAGAAATGAATTATGGAACTGATTCGACTTCCTCTGACGGACCTATTGAACGGATTTGTTGTATCAGTTCTAATGGTTAGCGGCGATATTTCGATAACGACGTTGAATTTGTTAGTCAACCAAATTTTCATTAGTGTCACCAACCGATTAAGCCATTGGAATATGTAATGATATTTTGCTCTAAAACGATCCCTCGCGGCATGCTAAGCATTGAAATCGAATATAAACAATTTTTTTCAACTTTTTGCGTTTGATGATCTTTATCAGTACGATGTTGAAATTATCCGGCAAAAAACTTGTTCATACCTAAACGTTAAGTCGCACGAAATCAGAACCACGCCCATACAATGAAAAACATTCTACAAATTCTGTACTTTTCTTTAGCTATCGAATCGACAACACGGACCACATATTTACAGCCAAGATTGGAGATATGGTCTACATTCATTGTCCATGGTACCAAGATACAGTAACGTAGGATCAAGCGGAGTAAACCGCTATTTACATGGTAGGCAAACACTTTACAAAAAAAATAGCTTGGCCATGAATGTTTCAATCCGTTTTGTCATTTTTGTCGCTGAAGGACATTCGCATTTATTGTTTCCATGAATCAGAAAATTGCGCAAATTCGTGTTTCTCCTATCCTATTTTGCTAACGATGGAGCAAAACCTATCGGGCGATGTTCCAGGCCCGACGCGGAATCTATAATTATTATAACTTTTCGAGAATTTACCCCGAGACCGAGCGGAATTAAATTCCAACCCCTAAAAAGTTATTATTTTATTTGTAAGTCGTCTATATTTGTAACTCTTTTGTGTATTGTCTTTTTGATGGTTTCTCACATTTTCAGCCACTTCTACGGGTACGTTTAGCGGTTTGGATAACCGCCTAGATGGTTTATGTCTATCGAAGAACATGCGAATCAAATTCTCGCCGATCCGAAAAGACAGAAGTACGTTTCTCATTCCGACCCGCAAGCGTTTCGAAATTTGGTTTTTTTATTGAAAATAATAGTGTTATATATAGTATTTCAATTTACTTTGGCTAATCACAATATTATAAAAGTTTTTCATTTCAGCCAATCCGCGGAAAAACCACGCCTCTTTCACGTCGACGACCAATAGAAACGAAAAAGTGCCAGAAATATCGATGGAAACGTTTGCAAAACTGTTTCGTACAGCAGTTTCCATGAAACTTTATAAATGTATCATTACCCTTGCTCAACCAGTTAACTTGATTCAATTATTTTTTCAATAAAAAAATTAAAAAAAGAATTAATGTGCATTTACAATGAAACGTGTTTTGGAATGATTTGTTATGCTGCTGAGTATCATTTTTGCTTCATGAAAACCAAATTCATGCTAAGAATATTGCGAAACAGGGCCGCCAGGTGGCTAGTCGTTGCAATTTTTTCAACATGTTTTTTATTTGACAGTGGCAGTCATTTCTAATGACAAGTGTAGGCGTATTGGTCCTTTAGACAAAAAATCTATATCGCTTAGCAGGGTTTTAAAACTTAGATTCGATTAGAACGATAAAATGTTGATTCAAAATTAAACGGATCAAGTAAAAAAAAGTTCTTTTTCAAAAAATGATATAGAAAATTGCGATAAAATTATGCTTCAATTCGTCGAAGAAGTATACAAACTTTGAGAAATTATTCCATCACCCAAACATAATTTTAAAACCTTTTTGGATCAACTGCTTTGTTTGACGATTTCTTTTCTTTTCTCGGTGGCAAATGACTTTTTCGTCGGAAAGTCAAGTGCAGTTAAAGTACTTAGTTTTTGTACACCCTAATCAAAAATATTCTGAATACTTTATTGAATGCATTGGATGAAAATTAAATTCTTAGATCAGTTAAAACTTGCCAAGTACAATTTGCTCATTGTCGTTCTGAGAAGAAGATAGAAGATAAATATTTATGTTTGATTTTTTGATAAATTTGTTTTCTTTTTTTATTCTTCGAATACATTATATTCTTTCAGAATCTACGACGTAAAAAACTTAGCTTAACTTATATTTGCATGCATGATAGGAAAAATGACGATCACATTAAGGTTCGTTCCACACTATTTGATAAATATTGACAAGTCTACCGATGAATCGCACTTTTTTAAGAATTCACCATCCATTAAATCAAGTTGGTCAATTTTTCACGTTGTCAACAAAACCTATAGAGATATAAAGAGAAAAGTATTTGGCAGCAGATGTAAAAAACAATCCAAACAAGGTGTAATGAAGCAATACTTTTTCTAATTCTAATTGCAATCATTATTTATCAACTATCTTCTTATTTCTCTGTTTATTCCTATTTTTCTGAAACATAACTTACAGTAATTTTATATTTTATTCAAATACTTTTTCTCTCCAGAGTTTTTTTTGCTATTAACATTCAATCTCTTTCTATTTCAAACCCAAATATTCTGTCATCGTTTACCTTTTCTCTCTGCCACTTTCTCTCATCATTTCCCACCAATACATACCACTTTTCTCTATTTTTCCCCTTCCCTCTTCATGAATCAGAATTTTTCCCTTATTACTAGAGTGGTGAATTTCGGGACATGTCCCGATTTTGGAAAGTGTCCCGATATAGAAGGAAGTTATAGAGAAAGCATATACAAGCATTCTGAGACCACTTTTAATCACTCTTAATGTCTGGAAATGTCCCCATTTTTCCATTTTGTCCGGAAACATCCTGATTTTTTACATTTTGTCCCGAAAAAGCTAAATGTGTCCCAAAATTGCAAAAAATCAAGATGCAGTAGCAGTTTATTGTTGGGTGGGGATGAATGATAGTTCACTTTCTCTCATCATTTCCACCAATACATACTACTTTTCTCTACTTTTTCCCTCCCCTTTTCATGAATCAGAATTTGCCCCTTATTACACGCTTTCTCCTCGCACTTGTTCGAGATTCTGGTAGTAAAAGTGCTTTTGGCTTTCATCGTTATATATTTATATTATTGCAAGTGCCATCAACTGTACCGTTGCATATCGTTTCAATAAAAGCCTCAATTTGCATAATTCGGCCGACACCTCCATTACAAAGGAAAACTCATACTTAGATAAATACGTCGCCCACTTTAACCCTTTATCGTATGCTATTTTAAGACACACTATCTTTTAAACAAATAAAGTTGTCTTAAATAAAGGTATAATTTGTTGGTGGTTTATTTTTCAAAAGTATAAACTGCATTTTTCGATTCGATTGACCATCCAATTATTGTCGTTCGCTTTTTTTAAATAGAAATTTCAACTTTGTAGTCTGCCATTTCGACAGATGTTCGAGGTAGTTGACTGCTTTAAATAAACTCCAAAAACGCCCACCTGTGTTACCACTAATTCCCTCACCGGCAGCTTTTCGAAACTCGTCGATGAATCGAAAGAGCCGAAACTCGAAATTTATTATTCGTCGGCTGAGAGCGAAAGCAAGTATCAATGGCAGTTGGAGGCAGCTCAAAGAATTTTAGAAGATTTCGAATCTGAACTGAATCTCAAATTCGATCTAAACAAATTGGCTTTCTTCGATGAAACTTCTGTGCAATTTTGGGGCATTGAAAATTTCGGTTTGATCAGTACGAAAAGCGGCCTGACGGGCAATACGGAACATCTGCAGGAAATGCGTCATCGAATTTTGGTCCAAGAAATCGTTCATCAGTGGCTCGGAAATGTCGTGACGATGAAAAATTGGGAAGAAATCTGTTTGCAAGAAGGTCTGACGACATATTTTGAGTGCACCATTACTGATACACTGAATCTGGTCAATTTTCGTCACTTTTGACGCAAATTTGAAGATAACGCTGATGGTGAGTTGGCTGAATGATATTGACAGAATCGCCGACTGGCAAGTTCAGCAAGACTTAAAGCATAACAAATAATTGCTTCACTCGTCCACCGATATTTCTCAGCATGATAGAATATAGTTGGACCAATTTCATCAGGCGATTAGTCGAAAAATATCAGGATTCAAATGCAAACTTGCAAGATTGGATCGCCTTGCTGAACGAAGTTTCTGCCACCCAGGACTACTAAGGATTTTGAAATAGCTTAATAACGTTAGTACGGGAGAGGAAGCAGTTGTGCCGAGTGAAGCTTTGTGAAGGGAATAATTCTTTTAAAATTGGAACTCAAGATGATTTGAGCAATACTATTTTGCTCGATGCACCTTGACAAACCTTGGATACCAACGTGACCACTGACGAGTGGTTTTTACTGGATCCTGATCTTGTAACGTTTAGCCGAAAACTTTACCCGATTGGCAACTATTTAAGCTTGCTCGACTGTTGCTACGGACAGCACAGTATGACACGCGGTATCTTTTTCTATCGTTTTTTTAGTAGATCACTAGTTTCGTTTTTTTCAGCAGATTCCTGCGCAGAGCGCGGCAAAAGGTTCCTCTACTTTTGCCGCGCTCTGCGCAGGGATCTACTGAAAAAAATGAAACTAGGGATGTCGAAGATAAGAAAATGCTTTTAACAAAGCTGTATAAATTGGTTATCAATGAAATTAATTGGTCGCACCAACAAAGTTAACGAAACATGAACTGATAACTGATAACTTGCTGATTTATTTATTCCATTCGATTTTCTTACAAGAACATCAATTTCCTGAATCCAAAGCACGCCGTGTGCGCTTCTTCTTTCTAGTGTTCAACGTAATCATTTATACAAAAGCGATTTAACTTTGTGGTGTCGAAGTATGTGCAGGACACCCACCTAAATCGGTAAGTAGTGAACGACATGTCAAATTTTTAAGTAAGAATGGACAAATATATTGTAATTACAAAGTAACTGGTCATTGTTAAAATTAATTAACTCCATTACTTAAACAGATTTTAAATTAAAAAATCTCATAACTTATGATTATTTTGCAGAAAATGGTCTTAGCTGAGAAAGAACAATTGTGATTGTAGTAAAAAGAAATGAAAAATTTGGTATGCATTCCCATACCATTAAAATACATTAATTTAAATGAAAAAAACAACCACATTTTACAAATCCAGAAAATAAAACTTAGATTGACAAATTTTTTTTGGTGATACTTCCTGATTAACTGTGTTTTTGTGTTTTTAGTAAGATTTTTGTGAAAATAATTCATTTTACAGTATTTTATTTGTTCTGTAATGTCAATTGCTAAAACGCATGTTGGTTTAGTATAAAAGAAATCCTACTTGTTCATAAAAAAGTAAATGCATCCATTTGCATGCAAATTGGAACAATGACAATTATTTGTTTAAAAGGAATTTAACTCAGGCCGATTTAAATTATCTTAACTGTTTATTTACTGAAGACAATCGAAGACCGCCAGTTGATATGATGAAAGAAGAAATCAAAGATTTTGAAACCTTTGCTATCGCCAACAATTACAGTACAATGGTTGACGTATTAAATCGTTAGTCTTATAATCAAATCCATTTTCAACTATTGAAACGATGGTGTCGGACTGTGAAAATAATTTTCGTACGAAAGTTAAGAAAAATGTGCTTTCAATTTAAATTTTGCCAGTTACCTGTTTCATTGTGAAAAATGAGCAGTAATTTAGGTATTTATGTCATTCAATATTTTCAACGACTTTTTCGCACCCATCTTTACAAAGAATGATGGCTTCGTACCCTGCATGTTTATTGATCGTAAAGTTTCCGAACTTTCTGTAGTAAATTTTAATTATCATACCGTTTTCAAAAACTTAAAAAAAACTGAAACCTTCAGCTCGCGATCCCGACGGTATACAAGTTACCGTCGTCACTCATATGACGAATCTCGCCGACCAAATGCGCGCCTTGCTCGAAAAACAGGCCGCCGCCATGACCACCCACGTGCAGACGGTGATCGAAAAACAAATGCAGCAATCGTCGTCCAAGGCGTAGGACGCCCTACTGGCCAACGTTCGGCAGTTGATCAAAGAAGAATTGTCGTGAGTGACGGCCGACAATCAACAGACGTTGAACGACGCCATGATGCGAGTTTTGCGATCGCAGGCGGCTACGCCCGTCTCGTCGTCTCCGCACGTCGATCGGCAGCAAATGCAGAAGGAATTGTCGCATTTATTGTCTCAGAACAACTATTCGACGGCATTTAAACAAGTAAAACAAATTTCGCGTTGTCTATCGTCCGCTATTTCAAAACTTACGTCGACTTTCTAGGCTCTGAGCGCCACCGATTTGAGTCTGGTGACTTACGTGTGCGGCAAAGTTCAACCGCAGCAGATTTTCTCGATGACGCCGTGTCCGTTGCAGCAGCCGATCATAGTTTCGCTTATTCAGCAGCTTTCGACAGATTTGAGCGTACAAACGGAGCTTAAAATAAAGTAGCCATCAACTATAGTTACTACGGGTCTATAGTCTTATCTCGTACATATATAGTCTATAGTTAATGAGTAACGTAACTGTACAAGTATAGTTTGTCGGCAACTATAATCACTGGAAAACTATAGTCGCTTTTGATTCAGATACTTGCAAGAAGCCATCCCATCGATCGACCCGAAGGCGCCCGGACTGACGTCGCAAGGGATTAAGCGAGTGATCGGATTGTTGCAACGAAGTCTAAATAGTTTCCTACAATCGCCAGCCAGCGCGCCGTTTTCGAGGCAAATCAAATTTCTCACAATGGCCGCCCAGTCGTTGATTAATTAACCGAAGATTAAGAGCGAACACTGTAATTAGTTTGTTGTTTTTTGTTTTGTTCTTTTAGAGAAAAATGTTATGATACGAAAAAGTACTTGTTAAGTAGAGCTTCTTTAGAATAAAATGGTGTTTCTTTCATCAGATGAAAAGTTTTGCGTACTTGTCGCAGAAATAGACACATGTTTCGTTTCCAACGCTGCAAAACAGGCTTTTAGTGAGGATTTTAGCGTTTTAGCAATTCTAGCAATTGTCTGAAATACACATCTAACCTAACACATGAGCACACCTAAAAAGTTTTAATTAATTTAATTTAATTTAATTTAATCCGATTTCAATCAATGAAAGTACGAAACATTATATAAATGACAATGTAAGCGCCAATAAAAATATCTTAACAATATTGAGCTCAAATCAAATTAGTAATCACTTTCTTCCAAGCGTCTCGGTCTTCCGCTGTTTTATTTAACTCTTGCTGTGTTAAGTTACAGCAATTAAGATTCGCAGACTGCATCCAACCAGTCGACATTGGGTCTACCTTTCGGCCTTTTCCAAGTTGGATCCCAATTGAATAATCGTTTCGGCCACCGGTCACTCGCCATTCGTACGAGCTGTCCAAACCAGCTCAGTCTACTTTTCGACAGCATAATTTTAATAGGCGTTATTTTAGGTTCGTTGAGTATCGTTTCGTTTCTGATTAAGTCTTGCCAACTAACTTTTAAAATCCTTCGGATAAACGTCATATCCCTCGCCTGTAGTTTCCTTATGTCACTTTTCCAGAGACCAAACACATGTAGGCCGTAAAGTAGTACCGGTCTGATTAAAGCCAAATATAATTTTATCTTTACCAAATTTGAGATGTTCGACGCCGACCAGATCAATCTTCTGTTCTGAAATGCTATATTCGCTGCTCTAATTCTTCCCTGCAATGTTGATCGAGATGATAGATGTTGATCAAATATCATGCCTAAATAAGTCGCTTCAGATCTCCAACATAGTAATTTCCCACTACACATCACAGCTGGTAAAGCAATATCTGGCGCTGATTTCTTTTTAAATTCCACGAGGATTGTTTTTTCGGCATTAATCTCTAATCCAACTGGAAGGAGATATCGGGCGAGCTCGGTTATCTTGTCTTGTAGCGTTAGTCCGGGACCACAGTCCCGGTCCCGGTCCCGGTCCCGAAAAGATATACGTCGGGACCGGGACTACAGAAAAGTAAAAACTCGCCTTCTCATCTCATAAGAACAAGCGTGGAAGCTAGAGCCAAAGCGTATGAATGCGTACAAAAATGAATCAGCTTTATTGATTAGAACGAAGCAGACTGCTTGTTGTGGTGTATACCTCTTTCTTATAGCTATCCAGCCAAGCTATGTACTTGCAATCCTCCCTGTTGACAGTAAAAATCGTATAGTTGTGTTTAGCTGTGCATTTCTAAGCAGAAGAAGGCGCAGTCAGCCTGCTCCTTTCTTTCCTCTTTTTGCGTTTAATTTTAAATTAAGAAATGATGTCAAAAACGTCTCAAGTGTGGGAATATTTTACTGAATGATAAACTATCTGCTCGATATAAAATCGGAAAATGTTCGGCCCAAATTAAACTCAGAGCTTCAAAATCGACAATCGACAAATCGTCTAGCTTTAGAATAATATTAAAATTTTCCAGCAAAAATGAGTTAGTTAGTTTTTCTAAGAGAAAGCAGTCGCTTTGAACTTCTGTATAGTTTTTTTAATGTAAAAACCCTAGTTTCAGTCCCAGTCCCGGTCCCGACAAAACCTGGTCCTGGACTAACGCTATTGTCTTGTAAGTCTTGAGGCGTTGTACTAAAGATAACGATATCATCTGCATATTCCAAATGAGTAAGCATTGTATTGTTGATATCAATTGATAATGGATTGTTTGCTTGTTGCTCATCGAATTGACGCAACGTAGAATCAAGGACCATATTAAACAGAATCGGTGAGAGAGGACAACCTTGCTGTACACCTCGTTTCGTTATGAACTCTTCTGATAATTGACTGTTGATTCTAACCTGGGATGTACTGCCATCGTATAAACTTTTAACAACTTCATGGCAATCCCTTTCATAGTTCCTTCCTGGCAGTAAGTTCTTCCCATAACTTGCTTCGTAATATAGAGTCAAAAACTTTAGATAAATCAATGAAAGCGCAATATAAACGTTTCTTAGCGCGTATAAACTTGTATGCCAACTGCGCAAGTGAGAAAATATTATCTGTGGTCGAACGTCCTTTTCTAAAGCCTGTTTGGCTTTCCGACATACGGTTCCAAAATTCTGGATGTAGATTGATCAACAATTTCGTGAACAGCTTTCTTGTTGTGTCTAGTAAAGTAATCGGCCGACAGTTTTTGCAATCAGTTGGTGCACCTTTTTTGAAAATCGGCAGTATGATTCCTTTCTGCCATTCCAGTGGTACTCTGTAGTTATGAAAAAAGAAAACTTGAACAAAACGTTTCCGAAACCGTCGACGTTCGAAAAGCTTAAAAAATTATGTATGTAATTTTACGCCATCGCCGTTTTGTTTTTTGAATAGTGATTGTTGCCGCTCACAATTCTAAGTGCCACTGAGCGAAAATGAGATTTTCGATATTTTAGCCATATCTGACTGAAATGAGCTTTTTGATTGGATTCAACCGGTTTGTTTATTGTTCGCATACATTTTGAAAGCATTAGTATCGAATAGGACCCCCTTTGTTAATGATACAAGCCTGCAAACAGTCAGGATAGAAAAGGCTAACTCTTTTCAAATGTCTGTGGTCTTCTCGAGCTCGGTGCATCCGAATATGAAGCTGATGTTCGATTACCGTTTTTAAACTTCGATATGGCTTTCCTACGATACGTTCACTGACACTTAGTCGCCGACTAATCTCCTTTTTAGAAATTTTTGTTAAACATCGACACTATTTTGCCTCTCCTTGTTGGTGAAAGTTCTCTTCCTTTAACCATTTTTGCAAACTACTGTGGCAAATTTCATTAATGAAAATACAGTTTCTACATTCCTCATGCTTTTCTGACCCTGACTGCATGAAAATTTTTTATTCGACCTCACTTAATGGCGCAGAATCAGAAAGAAACAGACTGGTTGAGCATTTGCACTTTCGCGCAGGGCACTTTAGAATTTTGAGTGGCACTATATGTTTATATGTTTATAATATCAAACTGTATATAAATAACTTCTGTCGACTAGTCTTATTAGTACAGGTGAGCATATATCGAAAAAGCACATAAAAACTAAGCGTAAAACTGGCAAAAAAATGCATCAATCCGACGCAATTTTTTCGAAAAAATTGAGTCGGCTCATCACTGAATTTCTTGCGCCCCCCCCCCTTCTCCAACTCAATTTTTTTGAGTCCGCGCCCTGACTAAAATGCAAAAAATTTGAGTTGAACCACCAGGGTTTTTTTTACAGTGATAAGGTGCGTACTTCGACTGACTGTTGGCATCAGCATTTGTCATTGACTGTGAAACGATAAGGTGATATATTCGAATGAATATTTTTTTGGATGGTACCGGTATATGTGTTAATAAAATTGCAAAGTTTGAGCGAGATTGGTTGAGCACTTTTTTTTTGACAGCAATTCAAAGTGTGTACCAGAACTTATGCCGCACCCTGTATAAGGAATAAGTTTATGTTTAATACATTTGTCTAAATACCTTTGGGAGTTGATAGCATATCCAGATTTCTTTATCAACGGCTTGCTCAATCCGTTTGGCCCTAGGGCGATCCAGACAAGAACTTTTCCCTCAAACTTTGTTTTAGTTGAGAATTTTATATTGGCAGGTGCTTTTGAAACGTTGTCCATATAGAATCCATCATTGCCATTGATGCTGGAATGTGATAAGGTAAAATATGACTCGTCGTCAAGGATGAAAGTACATTTTGCGAATTTTCGAATCAATCGACCACACTTCAATTGAGCAACAGCAATTTGCACTTCTGTGCACTTTGGAATCAGTTTCTTCTTTCTATGATGAAGGTTAGTCTTCTTCTTGAGCACTTTGCACAGGTTTCCAGATGATACATTGTACTTTTTGGCCGCCATACATATTGATGTTGACCCGCTGTTATTGAGCAAGTTGACCACTTTGAATGTTTGTGCGGATTTTTAGGAAGCACCCATTAATACAGTACAAACTTTTAACACTTGCATATCAAGCTAGTCGCTCTTTGTTGCCTGACAGCTTAACGAAGAATTTTAATTGTCTGTCTCATAAATTCAAAACCGGATTTAGCAAATCACATTTAAATTTCGAATTAATTCCAATCAAATTCTAAATCTGGTCGCTGTCCCCTTTGCAAAAAAGCAATCGACGCTTGGAACCACGTGGGGGATAGCATTAAATTATCTTCAAATAGTAAACAATTCAAGCTTGCAATATTTGCCCTCTAGTTCAAAATTAATGTCATTTTTCAATTCAACTGTTTTGTTATTTCATTTTACTTGCCGCATTGGTACCACATCAGCTTACAGTTATACAGTATATCACTGTTACATTTGACAGGTAGGAAGAGCTAAAGTAACGTGACGCTATTTAGATAACTGTGACAATAAAAATTACAAATTACAATTACAGTCGGTATAAACTGATAATATAGTTACAATAAAGGATAAAGGATGAGAGCTTACATTCCATACAGAATATACCCTCGGGCGATGGAGAGACAAAGAAGAGAAAGACAAAAGACAGGCGAAAACTCTCTGCTCCCATACTAAGAGCCACAGACCCTAATCCAAGCTTCGAAAGTTGATTATTTTCAACCTACGAGGGGTGTTCGGGAAGTCCATAGGTTTTTGAAAACGCGCCATTCTGTGACAATTTGCGCTATATAGCCAGAT
>JAQGBA010001454.1:0-14777 GCA_034698125.1 Prionchulus punctatus | reverse complement strand
TGACAAACGTAGCGTCAAAGTCATTAGCCGATGGATTCAAAATCTTTTCAAACCGAGAGGCAATATCGGCATGCAGGTGGTGAGGAAGATCAATGAGTCCAACATATTCCTAAACACAGGAAAGTAATACAAAAATTATAACATATAATTATAACATAACATTATAATTATAAACTGTACAACAAAAAATGCAACTATTATATTAAAGATTAAAGATATTGTAACTTACAATAAATGTCAACTACAGTCCAAAGAGTTTTACTAATTTTTGTAGGAAATAGAAAAATTGTCCAATGAAACCAAAGATTCGCTTACCTCTTTTCCACGATATTTACCAATTTTATTAAAATCCGATTTCGGCCCGCCGTACAGTATATTTCGAGTTTGTCGTAATCGCATAAGTGTGATTTTTCAGATCGAGGAATTTTGCATGATGTCATTTATGTACGCCCCTCACTCCGCATTTCTCGATTTTGGAACCACGTCCCGCCCACGTGATGTTTGAATCGCCAACTGTTCTCTAAAAATGCATAAGTAAACCAAAATTTGCCGTTAGAACGTTGATTTGCCAGCATACAGCGAAGTGAATGACAGTGTGTGGAAAGACTTGTGCACAAATTTATGAAAAAAACTTTGTTTTTAACCATAGTCTAACTGCTTTCAGGAATGATTGAATCTTTTTGGAGCAGGCATTCCTGAATTATGTAATTAGCAAAATGTTCAAAGAATATTCTATATTGTATCAAACAATCAGTTATGCGAAAGAATCGAAAAATGTTACAAAAATCAATTAGAAAACTAGGATTATGACTGTCCAACGCAATTGTACCGCCGCCATTGAAATGTTGGCAAACATAAAATCAAAGGGGACCAACATACCAACATAGTTCTTTTGGAAAATATTTTATAAAATGGTCACTATCAAAACCATTAAAACAAAATTCGTTACTGTTATACATTATGATCCATACAGTTACCAAAATATTTTCGTTTGATCAAAGTCACTGTATATCCTCTTATCTTGTACTGAAGACTCCCTCGCATTCAAAAGCTAGCGGTTCAACGAGGGGCACGACACTTCGTAATCGTTTCTACAACAGGCGAAGAGATGTACTCGATTTAGTCAAGGATAAAAAAGTTTGGCGAACAGTGATTGCGAATACGAATATATTGTTGTTGTTTTTATGATAGCTGTTATTGTTGAGCGTTATATTTTAATGTGCCATATTCTGTTCTGCATGTCATCATTTCTACAGGCATGTAGCGGATTAAAACTAACTAACTAGCAGGATTTTTGTTTTCTCAGCAAGTTATTTAGTCTTAAAACAATCATGCTGCATACTTTAGTGATTCATGACCTTGAATGAATCATAGTTTGGATGAATTCTTTTAAATTTTTATGTTTCAAGGCTTCAACAGCTTCTCCGTTCGACAAAATTTGCTAACAGCGAATTTTGCTCGTTTGAACCTCGTTTCGCACAATGATTGTCCTCCTTCTGAAACAAGAACAGTCGACAATAATCAGTCAACCAACAAAGCACGCCAAATGATTGTGCAAGTCTCGTTGCTTGCGCTCATGGATTCAGTGCATTTTTTGCTTACGCCTTCGCCAGTCTACCATTGCAGTTTACCAATAAAGATTTATTCTTGGTGGCACACTATTTTTTAACACCATAGATGATCGTGGTGTTCACCGAATGTTTTAGAATACTTTTAGAATTCTACTTACGAATGTTTCAGAAAAGTTCTTTAATTTATGTTAGCAATTTAGAATGTGTGAACAATTTTACAAAGAAATTAATACACAGCATATTTTAAGTTTTCAAGAAATCTTTGTTCAATCTTCTGCGTAGTAAACCAACCAAAACCCAGTTGAATTCTTCGAGCTATCAGTTTGAAAGTACAAACGTAATTCTTGACCAGTCGACTTCACCGACTGTTTAACCTTTTGCAACAAATAAAAATGTATTTGAATGAATGCCTTTTTAATCTCAATATAAGTACGATGGCAGCAACCAATTTCACCATCTAACTTCTGGTGTCAACCACATGTGACTTCTACATTATAAATGCCTTATTCCTATAATAACCTTTCGTCAAGTTATCAGCTAATAAATTTCATGACATCGCATGCACAAGGTATACTCGCACTTGGAATGAACAAAAGGGTTTCATGCGAAAGCAGATTCGACTGAAAATGCGCTGAATATTCCACATATAAAACTGTGTCTAGTGGATAAAAATAAACACACTAATAAAATGGTAAGTTTTCTTTGATATTGCTCATTAAATTATTAAGGAGTTTTATTCGGCTCAAACTTGAAAACGATAGAAATCTACATTACCTACCTTATTTCCACAATAAGTTCCAATTTTGTTGAATTCGGACTTATACCCATCGTACACTTCTAATTTGTCGTAATTGCACGTTTCCTGATATTCCAGGCTGAATCTTCCGAATAATAACTTAACTTTTTTCGGCCATCGTGCTTGAATAAGCCAATTACATGCAATATTATTTTCATAGTTTTTATCGATAGAAGAATGTGAATTTAGTGAGTGAAGAGTATGTTCAGCAATGAGAGTTGCTCCGCAGGCTTAAAACAACATGCAAAATTATCAAAACTTGCGGCCTTTGTGGAAATAAAAATTGTACCTGAAAATCCTCCGCTTATTGAGTTTGAAAAATAGAGAAACTGAAATCCATTGGCGTTCTGTGATTCGTCCGTATGGAAATGCAAATGAAGTATGTCACCTGTGTACTGTACCGTCTCGCGTAGCTGTAAAAAGCTAAGCTAAATAGTTGACTTGGTTTTTGTTTGAAGATAATCTACACTACATTTCAAACCTAACCTGCACAAAAAGCAATGACGTCAAAAATAGATTTACATTTGTATAACTGCCGCATAGTTTTCCATATTCTGGTCCCGCATTTCCATTTGAAGGAATTCCATTGTATCGATAGATTTCGAATTTGTCGTATGAACAATTAGCATGCTTTTCCAATTCGAATGAATCCATCATTATGTAAACCAATCGCGAGTTGGCTCCTTTAATTGTCCATGTACAGAATGTGTTGTTCATGTACTGCGTTGTGCCGAAACCGCTGTGCGAACGAAGATATTGTGGTTGATTATCAGCGATCAATTCAAATGTGCAACCTGTTAAAACAATATGAGTAAATCAGTAATCAAATTGGGTGCTCCTCGAGCTGTTCAGGGGTGAGTACAGTCTGCAAGTTCCTTCGCACTACCAAATAATTACAATGCTCACACATCTGATCCACTTCAATTATCGTTCCATACCTGGTGCTTGAGTTGTTCGTTCAACGACATCAACACGAAATTTCCTGCATTTTTCGTCTTCTTTGCAAGCGTAGAGACGATTAATTTCGATTTTATCAATTTCGCTCAACCCGTTGCTTTTTATCACGACACTGGAAAGCTTGGGACGAATTGTTGGTCGACCATTTTTAGAAAAAGCGTGCGTTTCGTAATGCATGACACTGTGATAATCATACTCCGTGTTCGAGTGAGTAATATTACCTCTCCCACGTTTTTCGAAATTAGGCTTATCTTCTGCTTCGATGTTGTCTTCGAGGATTTCTATGTATATATCTCGATCGTATCTGTTCTGTTCGTGCCAAAATCCGATCGTGTGCATAAGTTCGTGAAGAACTGTATTCCTAGTTAAACAACCATCGGCTAGCCAGATTTTTTGAACTGCAGCGTGGTAACCAACGAAGGCTTTACAATAAAAAACATGCTTGACGATTTTAACGTAGGCTTCTTCGGAAGTTCGACGTTGAAACTTGATGCATGTGAAGAAGTGAAATTCCAGCATTACATTTTCTATAAACTTTTTCTCTATGTCCGAAAACTCCGACGATATGACGTATGGTATTCGGCCGTTGGGCCACAGCTGATCCCGAAATGCTGTAGCCGCGTTTTGTATCCGTTGCGAATTTGGTGAAAAGTCATCTTCGATAACTACGTCGCCCTCGAACAAACTTTCGCCAGTTGCATTTTTGTTCACCTGCAACAGGTTTTTTGCTGGTTAATTACCTGTGTGGTCATTTTTGACATAATCTGGATCAAAAACTTGTGTAACAATTCAACTTAACGATAAAATAAAGTAACATTTGGATTACCCAAGCATTCGCCAAATGAAAGAAGACAATGAGAACAAACATTGTAACAAATTGCTCTCGTTTACGAACTGCTCGAAAACGTTTTGCGATTTTTTCTTATCTGAGAAGGAGTTTGCTTGCATCAGTGTTTTGCTAAAATCAAAGGCAAACTTCCTCGTCAAGAATTTCCAAATCGTCATCACTCATATTGGCACAACCAACTGTTTGGTGTGAACGCAACAAGCTCAAAAGGAATGATGTTGATGCTGATCTGCACGGAATCTCTGGCGAAGAACTCATTGCCTATTTGCCTTCATTGTTAGCCAGTTGCATAGCAGTATCTTGAGAGTCGATTGTGGCTGAGGAAATCACAATAAAAACAAGAATCCTGTGCCGGCTCAGATTTTGCGATCGGAATTATCGATCCAAGGGATCGCTTTCAAAGAAGACAATGGAAAGATTTTATATTTCAATGAATCGGATTCAATTGAAGATTGAGTAAAACTTGAATGTGTACCTGCCGATCAGTTCACACTTTATAGGCCTTTCACAACAACGGCTTGAATATAAGTACAGTAATCGTAATTACGATCCGTATTCAGATTATCGATTTTCGTGAGTGCGGTAAGTTTCAATTAAACAGATGTCCTGCTTTTCTAAAATTATTATTAGAATAGGGATTGTTAATTTTAACTTACGATTACTGTACTTTTATTTCAGTTGTAGTTGTCAAAGAGACTGCACAAAAAGTTACTATTGGGTTGATGCAAAAGTTTCTGGAATTTTCTAGAGTTTTATAGTACAACATTTGATCCAAAAAAAAAGATTATTCAACAAAATAATTGCCATCACATTCAAGCACTTTCTTCCATCTATTTGGCAGATCATGGATTCCTGCTGCATAAAACTCAGGCTGCTTTGAGTTGAAGAATTCTGCAAGTGCCATTTTCACCTCCTCATCATCAGCGAACTGCTTCCCATCCAAGAAGTGTTGCTTGGAGCAGAAGAGGTGGTAGTCGGATGGTGCAATGTCTGGGCTGTACGGGGGATGAGGGAGAACTTCCCAGCCCAGGTCAAGCAGCTTCTGCCTGGTCAACTGTGCCATGGACTTGCATTGTCATGAAGAAAGCGCACAATGTTCGTCTGTGGCCGCTTAGCGCGGATGGCATCAGCCAAACGTTGCAGCTGAGTGCAGTAGACCTCAGCAGTTGTAGTGGTATTCCGTGGAAGCAGCTCCAAATGGACTAGCCCGCGAACATTCCACCAAATGCACAGCATCACTTTGTGCTGGTGCAATTCTGGTTTTGGCATGGCCTGTGCTGCCTGACCATCGTCCATCCATGACCTTTTTCCGGTTAAGTTGACATACAGGCACCACTTTTCATCTCCTGTAATAATGGTATCAAGCCAACTATATGAACGCTTCTTAGAAAGAAGTTCAGTGCACACCTCCACACGACGAAATTTGCCATTTTCGCTCAAATTATGAGGAACCCAAACGTTGATCTTGCTGACCTTTCCAATGGCAGATACAGTGCTGTGCAAAAGTTTGGAAACAAGAATTTTACTCTCCGCCTTGGGCGTGCACTAATTACTCAAGTTGCTGCTTAGTCTATTTTAACATTTAAAATAAAAATTAGTCTGCTATTAGGGGCAATTTTTATTGCACTTTTAGATGAAATAGTTTTTGGAGCAAAAGTTTTATCTTCTAATTAATTAAGCCATGCCTTCTAAAAAGTGTTTATCGCCAACTTTGAGAGCGAAAATCATCGCTTGGAAGGTCTTGGAAGGAAAAATTGAAAAATGTTTGGAATAGCTTATCCTCGTCAATTTGTGAAAATTTAGTCAAAAGTATGCCTCGTCCTATTGATGCCGTTTTGAAAGCTCAAGGTGGTTCCACTCGTTATTAATTAATAAAATATGATGTAATAATGTTGATAGTCCTTTGTGCAGTTAATATTCACCATAAAAATGGTTTTTTAAAATTTTTTTGTGTAGGAAACTAGAAAAATGTGCTTGTTTCCAAACATTTGCACAGCACTGTAGGTGACGAACTATGGTGGAGTGGTCATAACAAAGTATCTTGCTCATCTCTCGTGTGGTCAGGCGTGGGTTGGCTTCCACCAGCTGGCGCAGCTCGTCATCATTTAGGACGGAAGTTCTTCCTGAGTGCAGCTTATCTACCACTTCATATTGCCTAACTTTAAATTTACTGAACAAATCGTAGATTGTAGGCTTGGAGACGACATCCTCACCAAACGGTTGCACCATACGGCGCTAAAATTCTGCTGGTTTTATACCAAATTGATAATCATAAAGTACACATGTGCGAATTTGGTCACGAGAAAGCATTGGTAAATTTGACATATTTAAAAGCTGACCTCACTGCACGAAAAATCTTTTCACTTATGATTGTGCATAGCAACTTCCTTCATTTATATACCCCAAGAAGAAAATTCTAGAAATTTTTGTAGAAAATTCCAGAAACTTTTGCACCAACCCAATACTTTGTTTTTTACATTGTTGAGCAAAGAAAATCAGGAACTTCAAACTTTTCAAAGAAACAAAAAACTGACAACTTCTATCGAAATGTACAAAACCGAGCAAAACTTCTAAATACAAAATTGGTGAACAAAATCTTAAGAAAGACAAAAAATACGACAATTTTATATGAAAAATCAGCAGTTTCGATGTTGGCAACAGTCGAATTTGCGGAGTCGGCTTCTTCTACGACATAAACCACAGTTTCCGTTGCGAAATCGAATTGTGGCGGGTTAAAAAACGTGAGGGAGCGCCAACTGTGTGTTTCCAAATTGAATATTAACGAGCATTAGCTCGTAATTTTGCAGCCTTTTGCATTTTTTCCAGCTGCATTAACTTTCTGCGACATAGTGGGACAACACTGTCTAAATGACCTCTGTAAGATGGTTTCGAATCTAATGTTACACCAAGATCTTTAACACTAATGGTTTTTCAAAAATCTCCAAATGTAATGTAATATTAAAGGGTGGTAACATTTCGAGGCGTTTCCTCGTCCCGATTGCAATACATTTTGTCTTACTAGCATTTAATTTTAACTGATTGTTTTCGAACCAGTCTGATAGTTTCTGCAAGTCGTGTTCAATACCTTCAATCATTTCGTCTAGCTTGCTAATTGGGCTGAACGGTACAACTGGATATCACCAACAAATTGTTCGATTTTACCAGTCAGCTGCAACGATCCAACGATCCCATCCATTACAAAGATTAAGAATAATAACGGACCTAAGATAGAACCTTGCGGAACTCTATGTCCAATTAATATTTCGTCCGATTGATCATTTAAAATTCTAACTTTTTTTCTTCTGTTGCTCAAATATGATGAGAACCAAGGAACATCAACACCATATCGCTCTAATTTAGCTATTTAAATTTCATGATCGATCGACTCAAATGCTTTTGAAAGATCAAGCAGCGTTAAGATGGAAACATTCTTTTCATCCATCGCTGTCGAAAGACATTCAGTCACTTGTAGTAGAGCCATATCAGTAGACCGCATAGATCTAAAGCCGGATTGATGATCCGAAAGAAATTTACTAATATATCGATACAGCTGATTGTAAATTGCTCGTTCCAGAATTTTACTTGCTACTGTTAGCAGTGAAATCGGTCGGTAATTGCTAGGATCATTACGATCGCCAGATTTATAGATGGGACAAATCATGGCTAATTTCCATTGTTCAGGAATCTTTCCCGTTTCGATCGACAAATTAATAATTTTTGTTAAAGTTGCTACGACGATTGACTTAGCAGACTTTATAACGAAACCGTTCATACCGTCATTTCCAGTAGATTTCCAGCTTGAAAGTTGTTGCACAATTCGTTTTACCTCCGCCTCTGTGACACAATGTAACAAAACTTGCTATTGGATTTTGGGATCAAGGTAATCGCATTTTGAACGTTTTTTGGTTTTCCATTAGCGGCGCAAGTTGCCGTCTTTGCTCCAATATTTGCAAAATAATGATTCAACAAGTTTGTTGCATTTGCTATTTCTGGCGTATTGCTTTCAGACCGTGACTGTTTGGTGCAGTTTTCCAACAGTCTTCCACAATTTTCGACTGTCGGTTTTACAATCAGTAAATAAATCCTTGTAGAAACCTCGTTTGGCGTTGTGTTGTAGTGAATTTGTAAAGTTTCTTATTCTTCGAAAATCATTCCATCAATCATCATTAGTTGCTGATTTAACATCAGCTTTATGCAAACTGTCCCTAGTGTCATCCAAGCTCGGACTTCGTCTGTAATCCAAGGAGCTGGATTTTGTTAGTTTGAACGGGGCATGGCGATCTAGTACTTCTGCGAAATTGACTGTCCAGTTTCACAGCTAAATCTAGATTTTTCCGCCGATTGCCGAGTTAAAACTTTCCCAGTTTTTTTCCTTCAAGTTTTGCTCAAACGAGGATGGATCGAAATTTTGTAATTTCTAAGCAAGATGTATTTGTGTACACTAAGTTTTTTTGGTTGATTCCGCGTCAAAAAAGTTAGACAGTGGTCACTAATGCTCGATAAGATACTCTCTACTGATTGAACAAAGTTATTTTCCTTTTGACAAATAATTAAGTCAATCAATGTTTTAGAGTTCGACGTAATGCGAGTTGCTTTGGATAGAATTTGAGCAAGGTTGTTATCGCGCAATATGCTGCAGGCTGTCTTGCGAAGCGCCGGCTTTAGCATATCGACGTTGAAGTCGCCCATCATTACAAATGGGATATTTTCGGTCGTAACATATTCATTCGTTTGCGCCAATATCACTAGAAAAGGGGCCATGGTTGCGTTCGGCGGTCTATACCCGCAGCACACTCCAAGTTTTTTTGCCTCGTCGTCGAAGATTTAATTGTACAGTTAGTTGTTCGTACTCGACGCCACACGCCGTTTTTACGAGGGTCGGGACGGGTTTGGCTTTCAAACACTCGCGAATGTAGGCAGTGGTGCCGCTGAAGGATTTCCGCCCTCTTGTTTGCACAGACATCGTCGAGGTAGGTTTGGCTTCCTGACGGTCGCTTCTGAACAATGAATAGCCGGAATTTGTAAGGTAGACGAGCCGTCGCTTGCGCCAAGCCAAGTTTCGCTTAGCAACAAAACGTCTATGTCACTCGATGGACTGAGGAGAAAATTTCGAATATTATCCAAGGCGTTAACAGGCGTACTTTTCAATAATGATCTCACATTTTGATTGGCAATTTTTAAAACTCGCTTATCGAGGGACGCACAGAAAGTTTCAAACTCCTCATTAGTTAGTGGCGAGTCTGGTTCAAGCACAGTCTCCTGATGGTTTATATACTCGTTAATTGATAAAACTCCATTCTCCAGGCCACTATGAAACAGAAGATTTTTGAAGCTGCAAATCGAACAAAAGGGACTGTACCACGTTTACATCTTCGATTTGGATAGGCAAGGAGAATGGATCCATTATGTACCGTAATTATTTGAATAAACCGCACCCTTAAATAGTCTGCGCCTTTGAATAGACCGCGCACTAAAAAAGGTATTGAATTAATAGACCACGCCCTTGAATAGACCGCGCCCTTGAATACTCCGCGCATGGTCTATTCAAGGAATTCAACAATAAAGAGTGTATTGCAGTTCACGTGTGCAATAACTTATAAAAAATTTGTTCCAAAACATAAACAGTACGTCACAATTAGGTAGAAAGTGTAAAAATGGCTTCTCCATCGAAGAACATTACCTTATTACCATTATTTTTACATTAACACTTAACAATCGATGGGTATGAATTAGTATACTGCTCACTAAAAGCTCACTACTAAAAAGTGTTGAATTTATAGACTGTGCGATAAATACGGTAGAATCTTAAATCCTCATTTAATATCCAACTGGCAAAAAAATTCCACACTGCTTCATGGTTGATTTTACGTAAAATGAATAAGAATGCAGAACTAAAATCCAGAAATTTGATCAAAGTCTATAGTTTCACTCCTTTTATCTCGTCCGAACAACGCACATTATTTGCTCGGTCGAAAAACATATGGTCGATGTCGACCGACCGACCAACCAACCGACTGACATAGACTCCCAACAAGCCGTGTGCTTTCAATTTAAATTCATTTATTCTTCAAAACAAAGCAACAACCAAAAACAAATCTTATGAAAAGTTAATTTTTGTTACTTCAATCTTGATATTTAACCGAAATCGAGGCTGTGCTGTAAAAAGCAAAATAACAATTCTCTAAATAATAATTCTCGAATATGCATGAAACATTTTTAAAACTAGATGAAAACCTAAATCTTCATTTGAAATATCGATTTCCCGAATTGTTATCCGATTATTTGAATTAAAAATTGGTTGAAAACAGAACACTGAGCAAAACTGAACGATTGAACTAATGGAAGACATGAATAAACACATAGAAATACGTAAAAGAAGACAGTGAGGTCTTTTGCTTGCTAAGCGATAAAAATTTTATCAAAAAATTTATAAGATTTTCGTTTTCGGGTACTTTTCAATCTGTCGCAAGCTGGTTTGTGAATTACAATGAGAAAACGAGTAAAATTCAACAAATAACAAGAAAAATCAACAAATTCTACAGAAAAAGAGTAAGAATCACTAAAAAATACAATCAAAATTCAATATGTTTCGACTTTTGCAACGTTTCATTCATTATGACCCATGTTTTTTGCTTTATTTCATCGCTCGCTGAGACATTCGATTTTCCGTTTCTTCGTCGAGAAAACGACGCTGCAACAGCGGTAGCAATTCGTTGTCGTCGAATATTATTTTCAGCGGAATATCGCTTAATTTCTTTTCACCGCCGTCGTCGATAGAATTCACAGAAATCGCCGATCCGCGAAGATTTTGACAGATTTCTTGTCCGTCGCGACGGCTCGGCGGATTTTCTCGAATTCTCTGCACCAGCGACCGTTGACTGCACTTGCCCGACGATTCTTGCGTCTGCTGCGACGCTGTTTCGTGTGATTTTCTCAAATAATAACTTTGTCGACATTTCTTGAAGAATTTCCTCTTGATTAACACGCGCAAAGTTGTTTCGTACAAATTTTCCACGATCGGCGCCGGCAGCGTTTCGTCTAAGTCGACGATCGTCGTCGGTTCGGCGATTTGTATTCCAAATGATACTTCATGAAAAGTTTGAATTTTTCGGTTTTCGACGCGTCGACCATGCGCGAAATGCAAATTGCGACAATTGTAGCAAACTCGGCCGATACCTGAAGATCAAACCAAAAAAATTGATTGCCATAGTCGTTGCCGAAGTATAGTTGCTATTGGACTACAGTAGCCCAGCGAACTATAGTTGCTAGAGACTATCGTTGATATTGGACCATAGTGCTATTAGACTATAGTTGCTATTGAACTATAATCGCCATCTAACTATAGTCGCTATTGGACCATAGTTGCTATTGGACTATAGTCGCTGTTGGATGATAATTACTATTGAACTATAGTCGCCCATCGACTATAGTCGCCATTGGTCTATACTTCCTGTACAACTATAGTTGCTATTGGAATATAGTTAACATACAACTGTAGTTGCTCAGACTATAGTTCGGCAAAACTTAAGATTTCATCAAGATCTTCAAGGTTTTCTTCTGTTCCCGCTCGACGAACAAATCCATGATACGTATCCATGCGCGGTGGACCATTCTTGTACAGTTTAAACATGTTGTGATAATCCTGCAGCGCCCAAGCCGATCGAACCTTCAGCAAGAACTGTATAGCCTTCAAGCCGATATAATGCTTGGCTTCCTCCGTAGTGAGCGCAGCCAACGTCGACGTGACATCTGCAATAAAACAGACGATGAACTTGATCATCTACTGTAAGAAATAGCCTGCGTCGCTGTCGACGTTCAGAGCCGAAACGGCGCCGTACATGTGCCAACGATGATGTTCAAGGAAAGTTCCAAAAGAGGCTAAAAATAAAACGCTAAAGTTGTAATGGAACTATAGTTGCTAATCAACTATAATCGCTTATCAATTATCGCGGCATAGCGACTATAGTCTTATCGCAACTATAGTCGTATAGTATCTACAGCCGCATATCAACTATAGTCGCATACCAACTATAGTTCACTGGCTTACCACGGAAACAAGTTTTTACTTTTTTTCGTCGCTCGTTCAGACAAACGATTTTCCTTTCTTCGTCATCGTCGTCGAAGCTGTCGTCGAGAAAATGCTGCTACGGACTAGCAATTCGTCGTCGTCGAATATTAATTTCAGCGGAATCTCGCCGAATTTTTTTTCACCGTCGTCGTCGATAGAATTAACAGAAATCGCCGATCCGGGCAGATTTCGACGGATTTTCTCGAATTCTCTGCACCAAAGACAGTCGACTGCACTCGTCCATGTTTCACTAGACAAAAATACTCCTTAATAGAATTGATAGATAGAATTTACAGAAATCGCCGCGCGGATTTCGACGGATTTCTTGTTCCTCGCGAAATCTCAGCGGATTTTCTCGAATTCTCTGCGCCAGCGACCGTTGACTGCACTCGCCCGACGATTCTCGCGTCTGCTGCGACGCTGTTTCGTGCGATTTTCGCAAATAATAACTTTGTCGGCATTTCTTGAAGAATTTCCTCTCGATGAACATGCGCAAAGTTATCGGCGCCGACAGCGTTTCGTCCAAGTCGTTGTTGTATTTTAAATGATTCTTCATGAAAAGTTTGAATTTTTCGTTTTTCGACCCGTCGACCATGCGCGAAATGCATCTTGCGATAATCATCGCCGATTCGGGAATCGTCAGAGATCTGACGATTCCCGAATCGGCGACGATTTTTAGATTTTTAGATTTTTGCCCAGTTGAGTCTTTGTTACACGAGAAATCGCGCAATTTCGAGCAAATCTGTTTTCTACGCTTTAAAAGTAGACCTGCCGCTAATTTTGCTATAAAGCCTGCAAATCTTGTAAACATTTGTAAACAGCGCAGGTATTTTAGGTAAAATCTTTATTTTTAACTCAAAACATACACTTGAATCGGAGGAACGAATAACTTGAAGCATAAAAAATTTATGAAACCAACAAGAAAAAAAAACAATCTGTTGCATGAAGAATGTAATTTTAAAAATATTGCTTTACATGAACAACAAAAAAAATTGTATATAAAAAACTGGTAACCGCGTGAAATTTTACAATATTAATTCATTTCGAACGAAATGACGAACGTAAATTTGGAGTCGAATGAGAAAAACAAACAATAAAAAGGAACGAAAAAAAAAAGAAAACTGTGTCGCGGAGATACAGAATTGTAAATTTGAAAACAAATTTTCCACATTAATCGTCCCCCGATCGTAAAATCGTATAGAAAAAGAAACTGGTAAAAATGGAAATTTTACAATATAAATTCATTTCGAACGAGATGACGAATTAAAACTTTGAGTCGAAGGAGAAAAACAAAAATAAAAAAGAACGAAAAAACAACAGACACCAAAAAATTCCATAGTTATACAGCGCCAAATTTCTAATGTGCAACGTCGGCGGACAGCGTTTTGTATAATTTTCTTTGTCGATTTTCTTTGTCGAAGTTTTATGCACTGTTTCTCGAGTCGAAAGAGAAAAACAAACAATAAAAAAGAAGAAAAAAAACAAAAAAGATAACTGTGTTGCGGAGATACGGAATTTTAATTTGAAAACAAATTTCACATCCAGCCACATCTGTTCAAGAATAAAACCTCGAGGGATACTATAGTTTGGGTGCGTGCATGTTCGTCGAGGTTTAGACCTCACGTGGAATCTCAGGAACCAGCAACACGGCCATACGATAGCCACAAAGGATTATTTTTACACCACCATGAATTATTTTCGTCAATGATACTCGAGTATTTTATTTTTGGTATGCAGCGACGATCTGTACTGGTGTCGGCAAAATTTAATAGCCGATGACGTCATTATTATGAATAGTAGTCAGAAAACGCGGGAAGTCGACTTGGCCATATTCAGACCGTGCAATCATACTGCAATGAGCGCTGGCACGTTTTCCTGGTGGGCCGCTTATTTGGCCAACGGCGAAGCAACTTATTACTCGAATTGGCATCGGCCGGACAACAAATTGGTGTCGATGATGAACAAATCGGACTTTTTCTTGCCAGATTGGATGCCGAGGCTTTAACAGATGATTTGTTAGTAAAAGTTGTTCAACTGAAGTCTTATAATGGTGAAGTGTCTGAAATATATCAAAACTCGACAAATTTGAATTTGAGACCGAAAAAGTACATTTAGCGTTGAAAGTGTTGAAAGTGTAACATTGTCCAGTTTTTGATCATTTCGTTGCACGGGGAGCACGTTTTGCGTCGAAAACAGACCAAAACTCATCAAATTTGAATTTGATAGCGAAAATGCGTTGGAAACTGTCGTTTTATAACATTATCGAGTTTTGCTCATTTGTCTGAATGGCGATGACGGTTTGCGCATTTTATGATCACTTTACTCGCAAAATTGACTCGCGCATAGTCGGTTTTTAGCCCTAATCCGGTTAGTGCTTTTCCCAGTGTAGTTTCCCAGTAACTATATCAGCAAAAATGTGATCCCGCTGTTTCACCTAAGCCTAAGCCTTACCCTAAGTCTAACAAGGGAAGGTTCCCGGGTCGTCCGCGAGCTAGAAAATTTGACTAGGTGGGTTGTGTAGGCAGGACAATAGATAGT
>JAQGBA010001453.1:0-14786 GCA_034698125.1 Prionchulus punctatus | reverse complement strand
GAACTCTACAATGAAAAAGAAATATGAAAGTTTTACAGAAAGTCGTACTATGAAATATAACAAAATATTTGATACTATGTATTGTCCAATGAATTCAGTTAAGATAATTGCTGCTCCACAAGAGCGAAGAGATTATTTTTAACGGGAACACTTTTTGGCATTATTAATCTTGTATAAATATCAGGATGCTATTTAATGTTATATTTTTTATATTAAGATAATTAATAAATTACATTTTCAGAGAAAGTCCATTTGATATCGAGATAATGGACTACGTTATTCTTCTAACTATTTAGGTATGTTTCAACTGCTGTTAAAAATGTACTTTCTTTAGGGGAACGGGGCCTAATGGATGTTTTGCCCAAATAGTCAATGAAGCTGAAATGGTGATGACTGGTACAGGGTGTAAGGAAATTTATAAAAACGAAAAAGTGTACTTTACAGAAGGTGAGGAGTAAAAATGTCCGGCATAACACCAGTGGCACCTGACAACCTCCCGACACTTTTGACAGCACTCAGTTTGATGTAATATTGATACAATAGTGACACTTCAGAGCATCAACGAACATCCAAATGGTAAACATAGATTAGTTATAAATCTTACAGAGGCTTTGTTGGCGCGCAGCACGCAGTATGGTAGGGAAATAACGTGCATTATAATATTTCTACAATACTTTTATTCATAAAATTGTACCAACAAAGATAATTTAAGATATACCTTTTTTAGCGCTTCATTTAAAATCAGAAGAAACATCTTGCATGTTTGTGCGAACAACAAGAAAGTAGGTGTATGTGTGTATGAAATTGTGGACCACACGTATGAAGAAAGCAGAGCGCAAAAAATGCGAAATTATTGTCAACGTCGGAACAAGAGCTCTCTTTTCAGAATGAACAGTCTGTAACAGTAGAGCGCGTGTTTTGTGTGAATAAATGTGAACTGCATATCACAACCATAAATCAGTCGATAAATTTGTCTATTTTTACTCTTTGGATGTTTGATTATGACAATAAGCACTTTATAAGTGTCATAAAAATGTACTGTCAAACGTAAATTGCATACCACAAACATAGATCAGTTGTTCACAGCTATTCACTCTTGAGGTGTTTATAGATTTTAGCCTGAAGGACTGTCCATTGGACACTTGATATTGTTTTAACGTTTAACCAGAAGCATTTATGAATTTATAACCGTCAGCACTTCATTGTATTCGCTTAATGCGTGTTATCAAAATGACCCGACTGTTCTGCATTTTTGAAATTAACCATCATTTCCAGTGCTCATGATTGCAACACGAATTGAAAATCTTTGGTAGAAAGTGCCATTTAATCGCTGTCACACTGCGCGGCGAAATCTTGAAAAACGTTTTGACCATCAAGACTTTGATTGTTATCTTTTTTACAAATGTCACTTGGACAGTCTGGTACCACTTTGTCGAGACAAATTCGCAAATTTCCAAATTAATGAGTTATTTATTTTTATAAACTTCTATAATTGATGCTCATAATCTGAGCGAAGAATTCGATTTTTATGTTATCGTTTGAAATTGTTATTCTGTTATCTCTCTCACAACACTTGTTTCACTTAAACTTACTCGAAAAAAGCAGGAAGAGCTGATGAGTTTCAATTTGGATGCCTTAGATGCTTTTCACAAATTATAACTGAATTGATTATCAACAATAATAAATAATAAATACAAAAGTTTTGTCTGGTCTGTGTTCACCAAATACGCCGTAAATCGAATGCAAGTAACAAAAGTAGTATTTCTCGCATTAATAACTATAATAATTTCCTTTTCTGGAATAATATTTCGTAAAGCTTTCTGTGTTTCCATCTGATGATATTCTATCAACACTTTCCGCTAAATATTCTCCATTTAAAGAAAATTTTCGAGAAATCTAGTTGAAAAATACATCGCATTTCGAGCAGGTGCACACAGAATTCACGACTTACCGATTTTGGACTCTTAATTGGTGGGTGAACAGCAAAATATTGCGATGCGAAATTCATTTCCTTTCCATTCAACAAACCTTCTTCTATTACAGTAACACCTGGAAACCGTCATATCCAATGAACGCAAGCGAAAAGCTCAAACAAATTTTTGTATGTTACCATCATTTCCAGTGCTCATGATTGCAACACGGATTGGTTCTGGCAATGGCCTCAATGTCATGAATCCAACGCTAGATTGAACGTCCTTCGAATTAGCATTGTTTGTTGCAATCGTTCTACAAGTGTAAAAGTGCCGTTCGAGTATGTTTCACCGAGGAAACAATTTTGTTTCATCGAAAAATCATCTCACGTGTAATTAATGTATGGTGTTCCAAACATAGAAACGTTTGAAATGAAAAATTGCAGTTCTTCGAAATAGCCGTCCTGTGCATTAGCGAAATCTAATGGGAAACGTTTGGCTGTTGTTTGGTTGATGTGCCATGTGCCAATCAAAAAATCGAGCGGTTCCAAAACTGGCGGCAATGGAGTTATAGTGTGCACTAAATCGAAACGATTTGAATTGAGGGAAAGGACGAAGGTTTGAAAAAATTTGAGAATTTTGAATAGTCTGACAGATATAAATTACAGTTTGACAAATATAAGTTGATCCTAAAACAATGACGGGACGAGTTCTTCCGGAAGAACTAATATTCGTTCGGCCGCGACACAACTTTTGTCTCAATCAGGCGTACCTGTGTTATTGTCGAAAACGCATCGATCACACGATTTGGCACAATTGGTGTCGAAAAATTTCGTCGTAGGTCTCAATAACTCGCACTTGTCTTCTTCTCTCCAAAAGTCGCAACTTTGATATATGTCTTGACAAGGTCCTTAAGGCGTTCGTTTTTAAAACAAACTCGACTAATTTTTGTATCAAATTTCCGCGTCTTACTGTGGCACCGTTCACCCATGAAACCTGGAGTACATTGACACTCGAAGCTTCCTATTTTATCAACGCATGTAGCATCGTTCAAACACGGTTGAGAAAGACATTCGTTTATATCTGAAACAAGTTCAGTTTTCAAACATTGCTAATGAAGCTCTAAAATTAGTTCAACACCTGTTTCGCATTTATCGCCAGTAAGCCCTTTTTTGCATATGCATTTGAATTCTCCGAACTTTTTATCGATGTAACAAGAACCACCGTTTTGACAGAATGCTGATGGACAAGGTTCTGAAACAATAAAACAAATGCAAAATTTCAGTTCGCTGTACGCTAAAAAAAAATGCTTCAAAATACTTTCGCAATTGTCTCCCGCCCAGTCCGTTTGACACTCACAATTATATCCGGAATCAGTGTTGGAACAAATTCCACCATTTAAACATTGATTGCTAGCGCAATAATTTGGCTGCGAACATTGATCGCCCATCCATTCTTTCGTACAATTGCATATAAACTTTTTATCACTGTTTACATTCTTGCAAGTGCCATTATTGTTGCAAGGCAAGTTGGCGCAAAAATCTTCTTCATCTGAAAAATGTTAAGATAAAAACAAACAATCAAATTTCACATTTCTTCGCTAACGTTTATACTTTGTTTAGAACTTTTAGAAACAGTATCGGTAAACCCACGAAAATTGATAACGTCTTGGGTTTCATTAGCCCGACTTCCTTCAAACTGCTCGATAATCACCGCAGCACTACTTAAAATTGTCGGCAAAGTTGCTGTAAATGGTGCTATTGTCGTTAAATCTGTTGATAATGATACGCCAACTGTTGACGATGTTACAACGATAGTCGACGATGATGTAGTTGATGTTGGTGTTGGCGATGTTGTAACAACGGTAGGCGATAGTGTGCCTTGTTTTGTTGACAGCTTACTGGATACGGATGGGATTACATCAGTTGGCAAGTTTGTTTCCGCAATTGACGCGGTTGGTCTGAAAATAACAATCGATGGCTGAACAGTTTCGATTATATTCGGTTTCGACGATGTCGAAATTGGTTCGATTGTTGTGAAAGCTTCTGTTTTGGTCGGCTCGATTTCAACATCGTTTGCTATTGTTGATAAAACTAAGGTTTCAATTTTCTTCTCAGTTTCTTCAATTGGGCGTTCTGTAGTTGTTCTTAATTTGAGCTTAGTAGGTTCGGTTTCAACTGCAGTTGGTTCGGTTTCAGCTATATCAGATTCTGTTGAAACAATAATGGTTTCTTCATTTAAAATAGTTTCCGAAGTGCTTTCGTCATCTATCGCAATTGCAAATGTTCGTAGATTTGCATGAAGAATCGACTTCAAAGTTGAAGTTGAAGTAGGAATTTTATCATTTCGCCTTTCTGATAGCGGCTCTTCAACTTCGAAATGTCCCGACAAAAGTAAAATTTCTGCGTCAGATCTTGAATCTATTTCAGTTTGTGAATTTGCGTCAACTTGAGTTTGAGGCTTGATGGAAATAAATTTCTTGACTATTGGTACTTCAGTTTCTGACGTGGTTGTCGAATCGTCGTCATTTGATCCTTTTGCTGGAGTAAACATCATGAAATGTGGTATCTCCATATCAATATAAGTCGTCAGATCAGCTGCAGTCGAAGTATAAATAATGTCAGTTGTTGCAGCCATTGTTGTAGTTTCAGGTTCCAGAGTAGTAACTACGGTTTCGGGTTCAATAGTGGTAACTTCTTGCGAATGTTCCACTTTTGTTTCTCCAGAATGTATTCTAGATTTGACGTTGATCAGTTTCGCTTTTCTTTTAGACGGTGTTGACGGATTTTCGGTTGTCGACAAATCGTTTTCCAGTTGCGATTCTGCTAACCGTTCCTCACCTGAATGCACGAATTTCTTAAAGACTCTAGTCGTCAACGTTTCTTCATCTGTTTCAGTTTTAGACCGTTCTTTGCCCTCTTCGGACAACGCTGTAGTTGTTTCCGCCGCAGACACTGAATTAGTTTCTTGCGTTGATGTTTCTTTTGAATTTTCATGTTTTGTTGTTCTAGTAAACTTTTTTGGTTTGATTGTGTCGATTTCAACAAATCTTTCGGCTTCTATAGTCGTTACAAACGACTGTTCGGTTTCTGAAGTTGTTGCAGACGATTGTTCTTCTTCGGTTTTTGATATAATCGAAGATTCTGTAGTCGATTCCGGCTCTGATGTTGTTTCGTAGATGTGTATAATTGGTTTCTTGGTATTTGAAAGTATACCGAACAGTAAATCTTTATCTTCGATTTCTTTCGACCCCGGATTCTCTTTGGGCGAATTCAACGAAGACAAGTTTGAAGTGCCCGAGGATAGAATTAATTTAGTTTCACCGATTTTTGTATTTTCCGGTTCTAACCCGATTTTCAACGGAAATGAAATTTGTTCGGTAAATTTTGCATCGTTATCGGGTAAAATTAATCCATCTTCAGGCGACCATTGAACCCAATACGTTTCATGATCTTGAATAATTGTGGCTCTACAAGTATAACGCAAAACGCACTCAATACATGACAAATGAAGTCACGTTAATGACAAATCACTTACACAAACTGTATGGCCCCATCGTTTCTTATGGGCGTCCATTTGACGCTAATTGAATCCTTTTTATCGTTATTCGAATTTGTTAGTGAATCGTTGAAATTAGGCGAACATTTTTGTATTTGTAAGCCCATTTCGTTCCATCTTTGTTCTTCTTCGAGAAATTGTCCTGCTCTTAAATGACCGATAACGTGTCCCTGTCTAGTGGACAATCGTCCCTGTAGTAGAAACGCTCGAAAATATTCGCTGGAATTAAGAATGACTGAAAAAAATTGAAATCTATCGATATATATATCTCTTTTCAACGTTAAATCAATGCAAACGGTCATTACTTGTATAAATTTCGTTTTTGTAATATTTGACTCGCTCTCCTCTCGAATCTAATATGTAAAATTTAAACGGAGGTGGATTATTTTCGATGGACTGAGCTTTACCGTAACTCGGTTTCATGGTATGCTGGGCCGAGCATGGTAACCCTGCTCCTTGACATTGACCAAAAATCATCCATGAAATTGTCGTGATTAAAATGGACACTTCGCTCATTCTTTAAAGACACCGAATGCGAATAGTTTCAAACAGTTTTCGGTACGTTTTTCGTTCGTTTCGGTTTATTCGAGCGACAAAACGCGTTACGAGAAAACAACTCAAGGAAGATCACGTAAAAAACTGATTTTGATCCCGTTAATAGTTCCCATGAGCAAGTGTGCGAAGAATATTTTTTCGATATATCGTCCGTTCCATTTCGATTTCGTCCAAATTATTAGACTGTAACATTCAAACAGACCCCCGTTAGAAAAACTGCGGGGTGTTACTGTTATTTACCGGTACCGCGAACAATAATGAATAATTTGAAGGAATTTTTGTATCGTATGTATACCCGCGAACATTTTTTCTGAATGGACATTGAGAAAGTTTATGACCGTATCGCGAGGAGAGACAAGTTTATTCAAAAAATGTTACAGGAATGGCACATATAAATGTGAAACTTGTAAAAATGACAGATCCATAAAGTTATACGTTTCACAGCCAGTATGCGAGAAAACAAATTTCATGTTTCAGTTTGATCTCTCACTTAAAAGTACACCCATCTTCCTGACAATGAAACAGACCAGTGGTTTTATTGGTTTCATAATTTGGATGAAAAATTACAAACGAGTTATAAAATTCGTTTTCTTTGTAATATAAGAAACCAACTTGCACATTTTAAGCACGTGCGTGCAACATTTATTTAAACCTTTTAATGCAATTTCACTCTACGAAGAGAACCGTTGCTTCAACTTTTCGAGAACTAAAACGAGAACTACCTCGGCTTCAACTTCGAGGCAGTTCTTGCTTCGATTGTGCGCATCAGCTGATCGATGATCATACACTTTATCGCGAAAAAACATTGGAAACGAGCAAAAACTTAAAACCCTAGGCCCATCCCGAAAACGGTTGATTAACCGCGTTCACAAGGCTCTTCACCGCCGAGGAACCTAAACGCGCAACGATATTGACGATCGAGAGACCGTTTATGAAACAGCAATGCTTACAAATTAGCTTATATATTTCTCTTGGCGTCGCTTTTCGTCAATTGACATTTTGGACCATCCTTTCCTATATTTATCTCTCGAGACAACGGTCATTCCTCGGCAGTGTGTCATTTTTACCCGAAAACGATTTTTAAAATAATACGAGGTCGTTCGAGCGGACGTATTATTTAAAAATCCTTGATCATACAAATTTTCATTCCGACGTTGCAATATTTTTGCACGGATGACATTCATTTCTGGTGTTTACGAGATCAAGAAAGGATTTTTGATTCGGTTTATCGCCGTGTTTTGACCAAAAATGAACAACATCGACGTCATTCGATCGGATCACTGATAACTATCGGAAAAGGGCGTTCAATCGACGCCGCAATTGCGATTTTTTCGCTGACTCGACATAAATAGTCGAAGGATTTTCGTTTCGCAACTGAAAAACGTTAATGTACTCTCTTTGATCATCAGTCAAATATAAAGTACGAAAGCACAAAGGAGTTATAAAAAATAGAAGTTTACCAGGGAGAATTTAATTTCGAACTCGATGGCTCGAGTAAAAAATTCGAAAGGAACATATTCGTTACTCAACGATTATTCGCATTCAAAAAATGCTTTCATTGAAAAGAAATTAAACGATAAAAATTCGTTGAAAGACACGAAAGGGAAATTATCGGCTGTACGACCAGGGACCATTGTAACGTCGACGGATTCGAATGGTGATCACTTATCGGATACTACAAGAATAGAACAAGGTTTGCATATTGTTTTCTGTTATCATTTGTTACTCGATTTATTCGTTTAAATAATTTTCCAAGTGGCGAAAAATCCTATTTACCACTTCTCTCTCATTTTCAGTGTATTTTTTAAATTGAATCATCGTTGGCATCCATTAATGGAATCGTTAGTGAGCGTGTCTTGACTTCATGATGGGTAGTAATTTAATAAAGACGTACATAGATCGAAAATGCTAATTCGCTAACTCGAAATGATCCGATTAATTTTTTTGTCATTAAAGATCGATCAGTTTGTTTTCACAAACCCTAAAACAAAATAAATCGGATGAAGAAAGCTGTAGGGCAAATTTTTGATGGTGCTGTAAACCTATAAATAGGAAATAAACAAAAATCGTTGATTTAATTTAAGTTTTTAGTTAACAACACCTTAGCGAAAGAACGCTTACACTATTCTCAAATACCATCAATTTCCCAACAAATACCATCAACTATGTATAAAAGTTATTCTTTAGATTTTTTGAACGAATAACAAATCTATCACAACTAAATTGATAAATTGCGCAAACATTCTTCAATAAGATACTTTTTTGCGACAAATTTTTAATTTAGGCTAAAAAAGAAATAAGGCATGCTTTTAAACTTTATGTACCCTCAAACGTTATTTTTTGAGAACTTTTCCCCGAAAAATAAAGTCATTTCATCAAAGTATGTTAAACGTACTTCTTTCACGAAAAAATTTGTTACTCTTTTCTGATACATTGGACAATTTTTATATCGCTTATGACGAATATTTTTGATTATATTTTTTTATTGAACCATGACTTCTTTTAAATTGCTCCCAAAAACGACTTTTTCTGGCGGTTCAATCTTCTTTAATCAACCACCGAATGTTTACCGAGAAATCGAATCTAGCCAAATATTGGGATTGAAGTTATTTTTTTATACGACATGATTAGGACTATAAGCCTTGTTCCTTAAAAAAATCCGAGCTACCGAACGGATCGTTCGTGCGATACTATTTCGAAGGATTAAAAAATGTTTCAGTTTGAAATTGGAACTAGCCTCTCTGCGCTGTTTGAAGGGAGGAAAAGAGACCTCCGAAAGGGTAGCTTCTGGTTCCAGCGTTTAGGTTCTAGTCACTCGTGAAACTCACTCATCCGACTTTTTTTACTGAGTAAATCCCCATTGCGCAGGACGCTTTTTGTTTTCGAACTGAAATGGAAAAACGTCAAAATCATAATATACTAGCGCCTAGTTGGCGAAGAATCCCCAATTTTTTTAATTAATTTATGTCACTTTGTGGGAATTAAATCCGAAAAATACCACCAGGCGCGCGTATTCTTTTGGGATTTCGTGGGAGACCAACATTTGGTACGTCAATGGAAGAGGAAAAAAGAGACTTTTAGAGTTTCACTTCGAGACATAATGCAAGATCAGTTGTTCTCTAGTGAAAGGAAAAATCGTCTCTAGATTATTATATCGTGTGCTCCATCGTGGCTGTATACATCTATATGCGTGATCATTCTGTGTCTCTATCGTTTTCAGCTTTATACAGGGGCGAATGCGAGTATTGATTCGTTAACTCTAAGAGAAAGCTGTTTTTCGCCTTGTTTCCGAGGATATTCAGTCGATTTTCAGAACCAGCAAGTTTTACTATAGCTTTGACAACTGAAACTGCGCAGCAACCCGACGGCGTTCCTTTAGTTTTCTCTCACTGTGAAAAAAATAACACTTTTGTTTCACTATATTCGTTATCATTGACAACGAAACGGATGTATATGTCGCTAAGGTCGGTGTCGTATTTTCTTTTACTGTTTTCTTCGCATTAGATTAACCGAATTAAATTTAAACGCCCTTCTAAACGGAAAACTGATTGATTGTTGAATCGACAAGTTTGCGGTGAAATGCTGTTGGTTATCATCTGTCATTCGTTATCGTAAATTTGCGCGGATCAAATAATTTCATATTGAAATCGTGCACGCTAAGTTACCAATTAGTTAATTAAACGAAAGCGATAGAGCACACAAATTATAGTCGCTGGTACGATCACCTATCGGTGTTTGTCTACGCCGCCGTGTGTGGTCGTAAACGATTTCGTTTCCGATTCCGTGCAAACGGCAACAGTGTTCTTTTTACATATAATTTTATTTTTACATCCGTTTTGCATTCGTTTCAGATATCGCGCAAGAAACATTTATCAACGAACCTCAAAAATCGGCTTATAATCTTCTTAAACAGAAATCTAACGAGAAACTTTTGTTAAGCCCTTTATCACCGTCGGCGTTCAGTAGATCGACAAAAATTCGCTTTCGTTGCCCATCCGTCGATCTAATCGTATCACCATCAACAGCAAGCGCATATTCGTCGGAGGATTGCGCCGAAGTTAGCGTCGACTCTTGGGAGGACGACAGTCCGTTAGACGACGAATACAATTTGCTTTTTGGCGAAAAAAACGAATTCCCGCTCAGTTATTCCATTATGGACGAGGCGTCCGAATTGGTAAGCTTTTTTAGGAGCGAAACTTTTCGTTTTCAACTTTGTGAAAAGTTTTTTGCGACTTTTAAAACGTTTTTTGAGATCGTTGTTCGCTTTGGCGGCAAGAATATACTGTAGATATTACTCTCTCATCGAGCATTTTTGTGCAACTATATCAACCTCCTTGTTGTTTCTATTTGGAATCGGCTTGAAACTTCTGAAGCGGATAAAATTTGCTAAATGTTTTGTTTGAAATTTTTGGAACTTTTCAGATGTTTCTCGTAGATAATAATTAGCTAACTTTTCCATCCTTGAGTCTAAAAAATACTTCACAAAAATCAATTTGACTCGTCTCGAAATAGTTTATCGTCAGTTTACGTAGAGAATAGCTCACAAAAAAGTCTTCCTTCTAACGAATGTTTGTTTTTTTGTCCACTAGCACGGAACCGAACTCGAAACATCCACGAAAAACGACGTTGCAATCAAAAAGTCAATGAACGGCCATGTGCTGCACAGCGACGATGGAGATGGTAGTGGAAGTCGAAGAACGTCGAATGCAGAAATACATCACGATTCTACTGAAAGTCGACGAGCATCGAGAGTTGATGAAAATGGCGCAACAGACTCTGCGGCTGGCAGCAGGAGGACATCGAAAATTGACGATAAAGGCAATACTGAATCTGCGGCTGGTAGCAGGAGAACGTCGGAAGTGGCTGAAGGTAGCAAGCCGGCATCTGCTGCCGGCAGCAGAAGAACATCGGATGTGATTGAAAAAAGTACAGCAGGTTCTGAAGCCGGTACCAGGCGTTCATCGGAAGTTGCAGAAAATGTCAAGGCGGACTCTGCTGCTGGGAGCAGAAGGACATCGGAAGTTGCTGAAAATAGCAAACCAACATCGACTGCAGGCAGCAGGAGAACATCGGAAGCGAAGGATAAGAGTACATCAGGGTCAGCTGTCGGTAGCAGAAGAACTTCAGAAGTGGTTGAAAATGGTACATCCGGTTCGACGGCTGGTAGCAGAAGACCGTCGAAAGCCGACAGTTCAAAAAACAGCGACGGTCACGCAGAATTTCACGAAGAAGAAGGCTCGCATGAAAACGGTGAGAATGTTGAAAGCTACGACGCAATTGGTGATGAAATTGCAAACGCTTCAGTAAGTCTATTAAAATAATCATTTTTTGGTTAATAAGTGTTTCGTTGGCGTTTCAGGAAGATGCAGCAAGTGAACATGCAGAAACAGAAGAACCAACGAGAAAATTGTCAACAGTTTCAGCAAAGTCGGCAGGTGAACAAGAAGATAGCAAAGCAACTGGAATTCCTGATGAAGAAGAATTTAGACGAGTTAGCGTCAGCAACAGTACAGCTGAACACGAAGAAAACGTCGAAGAAGTTCAAAGAGATGAAACGGAAAACGGCGAACATCATGAAAGTGAAGATCATCCAACAAAATCCGAAGAAGAAATACCTGCTGAGAATGGAATAGATGTTGAAAAAACTACGGAAGAAGAAACCGCCGTCGAAGATGATACCGCGAGAAGCGAAAGAGGAAGCGAACCGGGCGAAGAAGTCGAAGCATCCGAACAAATAGAGGAACTAGAGGAAAAACAAGAAGAACCAGAAGAAACGAAAAACGATGAACCTCATCTCGTCAACGGAAACTCAAACGAAATCGAAGAAGCACCGATCGAAATACAACCCGTCATATTTCAATCGCCCAGAACGAAACCATCGAGCAAATCTTCGGGATCGCCGAGAAAAGGCTTAAATACCACAAGTCCTCGTCACGTTGGCGGTCCGCCGTTGCGAGGTCGACCGAGGGGTGCTATTCGAACGGCGGTTCCGGCACCGGCGCCGTCGGCCAACGACGCTAGATTGAATCAATCGTGGAACAGTAGCGTCCGCCGAACGCAAAGCCAGAGTCCCGGCCGCAGCACTTCGGAAGATTTCAATAAATCGTCGAAAACCATCGACTTGCATTCGATTTTCGGTAAGACCGACGCGCAGTTGGAACGAAAAAAACAACGAGAAGAAGTTTCGCAAAAGAAACGCGCGGAAGAGGAGGAAAAGTTGTTGGCCGAAAAAGAACAAAGAAGGAAGGACGCCGAAGCGGCTTTTCAATCTTGGCTTCGTCGAAAAGCTCAGGAAAGACGCCGAGCTCGAAGCACCGGAAGAGGAACGACGGTACGTTTTTCGTTTTTTCTTTTCGTGCTTTTCCAAAATTTGCACCCTTTCCATTTCAGCAATCGCAAGAAAGAGGCGAAGATGAGAAACACAAAAATCGTGATGAAGCAGAACAAGCATTTCAGGTATATATGGCCGGAAATTTAGCTTTTTTATTTTATCAGCGTAATAACCGTTGTATCCGGTGAACGCTTAGCAACGTGAGAAAAACAAACGTTACGTATAAGTTTCAAAAATGGTCGATATTCTGTAAAATTTTAATGATTACCGGTATAAATGTTGTCGACAATCATCCTAATGTTGATGGGATTTTTCTCTGCAAATAAACTTTTTGGCCTTTCAATTTTTCTTTCATGGAACCCAAATTTGATGCTTTCGCCGTCTTTGTTGGCTTAAAACAAGAACAAGTTGAATTGAATTGACGTGATATGTACTTTTTCCAAAACCTCTTATTTAGCAAAATTGTCGTACAACGTTGTTATACTCCTAACATTAATTATCTTATGCATCTGTTTAGGCATGGCTGGAACGAAAAAAAGAAGAACAAAAGGAACGAAAGCGTCAATTTATGACAGCAAGCAAATCGCAGCAAGTAAGCATTGAAAACATATTTTTTAATTAGGTCTACGATTCTTGTCCAACGATGTAACTGTCGCCGTTAATGATTGTTCGCACTTTCACTCTTTTCCACATTCGAAAAATATTCTTCGACAAAATTGTTTCTGACGTTTTCTCTGAAAACCACTTTTTAATTTCATTACCATTTTTTAATTATCATTCACATCACTGATTTTTTTATGTTCGTTTCGTTTAGAGTCACGACGATGGAGTACAAAGGTAACTACCGCACGGTGTGCTTGTAAATTTATGTTTTAAAAAAATGCACCCTTGTTTTCACCTTTGCGAATTGTGTGCATGATGCCCTTTTATCATTGCAACAAATCAGATTCTAAACGGATTTCTAAACGTATAAAATGAAAACCTCTTTTTGGTGGTAGGCGGTGAAAACTGACATGCGGCTGTTTAATATGTATGCTTTTTATCGACTGTGATGAATTATTATTTATTTATTTATTAATTATTTTAATTAAATGTTGGACGTACTGATTAAATGAGATATTGAAAATAATTATTAATGTCATTAAATCGAATGTTTCATATTTTTCCTTTTAATAACAAGCAAAAAATAATAAAAATATTGACTGGTTTCATTTTTTGCAGCACTTATCATCAAGAGAAGACGCCGACGAAGCATTTCGACAGTGGAAAGATCAGAAAAGTCAGCAGAGGCGAGAAGAAAGAAAGTTAATCCGTTCGCAATTGCGGGAGTTGCAAAGTATTGTGCCAATAGATAAATATGGGTAAGTTTCATGATATTTCATTACGAAACAAAAACTGTTCCGTCGCAATGTTTACTTCAGAATGTTTACGTGCGTAAAATTTTGAAACGTTTCTTGTTCTGTTTTAGAGATTCTTCTCGTTCGTTGCGTCGCATGAACTATAGTTATCATTCGCAAAATGGCTTGCCTAAATTAAATAATTATCGCACAATTTCACCGGCTAATAAAAAACGGGTTGTACGATCAGACAGTTTGCCGAGCATTAATAGTCCGGACGGTGGAACGGTGAAAGTTACTTGAATGTTTGAACGACGCCACATATCGAAATGCTGTATTTGCAATTTTGGGCTGAAAGCTTTGCAGATTTTTATTTGAAGTATTAGTTCGAACTAAAATCAAAAATTTTTGTTCGGTTTTTGTGTACAACACGCAATTTTTTCATCACAGCAATTTTTAACTTTGTTGATTGATTTGGAATGTTTCAACAAGATTTATGATTGTTTCTAATAATATGCATGACACTTTATATAGTACTTATTTTTTCAGTTTCCTTTCATTTCCCTTATTAGCATGCAATGCAATGACTGATTGCTCGGCAGGCTTATTGAAACGAGTTGATCGTTGGTAGAAAGAAATCGAGTGCAATTTTCGTTTGATTTTTGGTTTTCTTGTGCTGAAAAGTATTCATAAAATTAGTCTGCCATATTGTGAAACATCGACTTATATAGTTTCATGTGACACATGTATTTTTTATTGTATTTATCGTAAACAATGTTTAGACTTTCTTATTATATTTACTAATATTTTAGTCATCTAAAATACAGATGATAATTGTCTTTGTGCAAAGTTTACAGTAATAACATCTTATTATTCGTTTTATATTATTTCTATTGTATTTTCTTTATTTGTGCTCAAAGTAAAAAGGATATGACTTTTTCAACTGATAAATTGTCGTTGATTTTGCAAGAAAGCGACAATATCGCTAATAACTTATTTGAGTAGAATATTGTGTGATCATATCGTCGGTACCAAGGCAAAAGGTTCTAAATCCAATTTTTGTGAAAATGAAGTTATCACTGTTTTCATACTCCC